>PVKV010006963.1:0-100015 GCA_004027835.1 Alouatta palliata | reverse complement strand
TGGGTTCAAGCAATTCTCCTGCCTCAGCCTCCCGAGTAGCTGGGACTACAGGCACGTGCCACCATGCCCAGCTAATTTTTATATTTTTAGTAGAGACGGGGTTTCACCATGTTGACCAGGATGGTCTCGATCTCTTGACCTCGTGATCCACCCGCCTCGGCCTCCCAAAGTGCTGGGATTACAGGCGTGAGCCACCACGTCCGGCCGACTTTTCTTTCTTTTATGGTGAATTTTATTTTTGGAGTAAGGAAACACAGAAAAATGCGTAGTGTTACTAATTTTTAGAGAACTAGAACATATTTAATGCTTATCATTTTCTAGTTACAACTGGAGGTAATATAAATCTGTTGACTTGGGTATAAATTGTGATTCAGAAGCCCTTTGGCTACATTGAAACATGATTGCTAGCAAAAGTTGCAAAAATAAAAATAGGGTTATAAAATGTGTATTAAATTCTTCATGTTCTACCCTTTAATTACCAAAGTTCTGACCATCATGCCCTCCCCTGGAGCAACTGATTTCCTCAGAAAACACTTTTATGACTTTTAAGGTTTCTATAAATTTCACTCCTTCCTGATATATCTCATCTTTCTACATTATGTGCATGTAAAGCCTAAGTTTTCCCCTAATACCAGATTTATGATTATTGTGCATTATATATGTACACAAAAATCATAAATCTATACATATATAGCCATGCATATAATTGTTTTTTTCAATTACAAGCTTGTACTGCTTCCCTAAGCTTAGGACAGACATCACATCAATGTAAATTTTAATTACCTAAGTCTTTGATATGCTCTTATTCCATAAAATAGCACAACACAAATCCATGTTTCTGTAGTCAGTTTGTATCAAATTAATTAACATGCAATTACTATTGCAATTATATGCTTCTTTTTTGATTTCAAGGGACTTTTTTAATGTTAACAATAAAAAACTATATTAGTAATAGTAATCATCTAACATTATATGTTATTAGTTTCTGTGCAATCAGTTTTTTGAAGAGTTTTTAACAAATAAAAAATAATCTGGTATTTAACTGGTAAATTGTCTTTTGGTATATTCAAAAGCTTACAAAGAGTTGCAGTAATATTTGCATATGGGAAAGATAGCTAATTTGAGTTTTATTATTTTTTTTAAACAATAGATAATAATTATACATATAATTAGTCTGTACTCTTTTTCGACTGGCTTCTTTCACTCAGCATGATTATTTTGTTATTGCATAATCAATAGTTAATTGCTTTTTGCTGCTGAGCGTGATTTTATTATAGGGATATGCTACAGTTTGTTGATCAGTTCATGTCTTGATTGACACATAGGTTGTTTGCAACCTTTAGGCTAGGGTGAATTCTTCCTCACAACTTTGACAAGTTTCTTCTGAGTATTCTATCCAACGCAGGATAGTTCTCCAGGTGTCTTGGGCCAACTCTATCTTCTCCCCCTTTCTTGCCTGTAGTTCTCAAGAATAACTACAATGTGCTGGGACTGCAACATCCTGATCTATAGTGGAATTGGCTAGAACAGATCAGGGGCTGCTCCAAGTTCTTCCTAGAACAGAATGTCCTACAGGGCTATAGCGCAGCAAGCCATATAATCCCTGGTGTATAGAATTCACAGTGAACCGCTTTCCAGGGCTCCTCAGCTGAAGCGCAAGTAGGGTACATATGCATGAGATTCCATCTGCCCTGGGGAGCTTTCCTGAAGCTTGGAAGACAGGTTTGTCACAATTTCTAGGCTTCCGTCTTCCCTTGCTGCGTATCTGTAAATAATAAGCCTACTTCATGTAGGGTTGTATGAGAGTGCTCTGTGTCACCAGACTTGTGCAAGTGATAGAAACTGTCATAGCCCAGGCTGGGCTATGGTGGGTGAGCGGTTTAGAGTCTTTCCCTGGGATTAATATCAGTGCAAAGTGAACTTGCTTTGCAGCCAGTGCCTTGTGACTCAGTAGATTTTCCAGTCTGTTGAGTGGGAACAGACACTATTCCCTGCTCTTGTGTAAACTCCAAATAACCTTCTTTCTAATTCTTTCATGTTATTCTTTCCCAGACACTTTGGGTAGTTTTCTCACATGCATATGTTGGTTAATATGTTGTTGAATACTCAAGGTAGGTGTCATCTGCACATACCCAGAGTCCTATTCATAATTCTGTCTGTGTGCAACTCTGCCTTTCCTGGTCCAAAAACTCGATCTGCTTGGTCTCCCTAGACTTTCAACCCTAGTCTCCCAGACTCCTGAGTTTCCCTTTCCTGAGTCACAGCCTGAAATCTCTCTCAAAGAAGTAATATGGACAATTGTAGAGCTTCCATTGTTTTCATTCATAACTCTTAGGGATTACTATTCTTCATATGTTGATCTCCAGTGTCTTGAAAATGCATTTTTTCATATATTGGTTCATTTAAAATTTTTTTTCCAGTGGGAGGTCAGATCTGATCCTTTTTAAGCCAATTTGGTCTGAGGCAGAAGCCACGGGTTCTATAATTGCTATTTGCTTCTTTTTTATTGCTTTTCCCTTTATGGTAAAGTGTTATATATTGTCATCTACTTTCTTGAACATATAAGTCATAGCAATTTTAGAATCCATTTCTGGTAACTTCAATATCTGAATCATCTGTGAGTGTATTTCTATTTTCTCTTTCCTTTTTTTCTTTTCTCTTGGCACTGTTTCAGTTTTGGAATGGTAATTTATAACTGAGTCCTAGCTTTTGAATACAGACAAGTTGTAGAGGTGCTGGATAATGTTCTATACCTTCACAGATGACTTCATTTGATTTAATTTTTGCTGGACAGCTAGAGAAGGGGCAGATCCCAACACTGCTCTCTGGGATCCAGCTGTAAAAAGATTGAGTTTCTATGTTTCAGTCATGTTCTCTTTCTGGTTTGCATCTACTCCCAGTGTGACCTCTTCCAAAAACTCAAACTTTGAGCTTATATAAATAAGACCTCTTCTTATTGGGACCCATATCTCTTTGCGAACACAACACTTTGAGGCTCTCCAAAGCTATGCTTAGTATTTCATCTTCTCAAATGCCCTAAGGGAATCGTGGCACGATGTATTGAGCTCACCTGCTGTGTTCCTCCCTCTTTTCTGGTATCCCTGTTTCCTTGGGAACCCTGAATTCTAAGTTTTATCTCTCCAATTCCATGTAATTGTCAAAAATTTTGTTTGGATTTTGGACTTCTTTGGAGCAGCTTTAGTTTGCCTTTTTAGATTCTAGTCCTATGCAGTTTGGCAACCAGCAAATACCTGGAGGGGAAAGGCCAGATACAACATTAGGCTCACGTCAGCACATTTCTCTTTTTTTGTGAGATTTTGACTCCTTACATCCTATATTTCTTGGTAATCCCCTGAAGCCTTGAAACAGTGTGCACATATGTGCGTGCCTGTTTATTTGTGTTACATAACTTCTCTACTGGTAGGAGGGCTGGCTTCATAAATACTGCTGAATTATAGTTTTAAGAAAGAGCCACGATACTGTTTTGAATTTCATCTTTTTGCCCACTGATTCTATGGTTTTTGAAAGTTACCTAAGCAGAAGATATTTTTGATTCTTTATTTGTAAAATAAGGATAGTCTGTTTTATAGAGGTGGTGTAACATAACAAAAGTTGACTTTCTTGAAAGCACTACCTAACCTAAAATTTTCTGTAAAATGTGATTACAAGTTATTAGTAGCACTAACAGCAACAACACATGGCTATTAAAAACAGCAATAGCTACCACTTATTGTGCACAACTATAGTCAGATAATCGGGTGTATTTATTTGTATTATTTATGACAATTATCACAATAAACATATAACACAGTCATTTATATCCTCATTGCAAGATACCATTGAGCAACCTTTTGTTTTACAATTATTTTGATTTAGCATTTTTCAGAACTCTAAGGTCATTATTGTAGAAATAAGACTGAGGATAGAAAAAATAGAATCACTTCTACTTTTTACTTTTTTGGATTCTTATTGTGATCACTCCTAAGAGATATGACCTTGTTTAAGTACTTTATCTTCTCTGAGCCTCATTTATCTCACATAAAGAGTAGGGATGAGAATGCTTTCCTTGCAGGATTATTGAGTAAGATAATATATGTAAAGCTCTAACATCATCCTTGAGGTAGAAACATCATTCAAAATGGGTGCCACTGCCTAGCATTTGATTTTATTTAAACTTTTTTTTTTTTACTACACCCCCGTGTAAACATTTTAATAAACATTTGAATTCAAATAGGGCAGCAGATATCTTATTTCTACAGTTTTGTGGCACATGTAGATCTAAATTGCCATGAATGATAAACTAAGACTTTGCTTTTGATTTGCATGATATATATGATCTCAGAACTTGGCAGTCTCTCAAGTACTTGCATTGGCCCTAGTTGCCTCAAAACCACAGTATTCTGTCCTTTGAATCTGTTCCCTTTGCCTAAAACACCTCACCCATTCAGTCTCCATAAATAATTGCTATGCTTTCTATTAGGTAATTTCAAGTATAACCTGCATAATGCTCTCTCTAAGCCACTATTATGAGTTAGAAAACTTACCATTCTTGGGCCTCCTTAATTCATTGCACAAACTTATCATTTACTGAAGTCAAATTGCTTTTTTACATGTCTCTAACCTGGCTCACTCTAGCTATAGACTCCACTCCTCAAAATGAAAGGCTGCATTTTTCATTGCTGAATTCCCAAGCCTTAGCTAAAGGCTTGGCACATAGTAGGTACTCAGGAAATGTTTATTTCAGACAAAAAAATTTTAAAAAAGGAATGAATGAGTGGGTGGATCAATGTTACAGTCTTAATATAAGCTATTATGCAGCTTTAAAAGATGCTAATCTAATGTATATTCAGCAGCAACAACAAAACTCATTATTTCTAATCCTGACTGTACTTCAGTTTTCTGGGGAGATTTCAAAACACAAAATGCCTATGTGTTTTCCCCAGAGATGCTGATTTACTTGGCTTGGGAGAAGAGAGTTCTGGAATTTGTGTTTTTGAAAAGTTTCCTATGAGATTAAAAATTGTTGTCATGTTTGAGAAGCACTGATCTAAACCATTTTCCTCCAATAAGGAATACCAGATAATAGTTGATTAACATATGTGTTGATTTCTTATGTACATAAGAAATTATAAAGAGCGGAAAACAGTGGAAATACATATAGAATTGGTTGGAAAATATAAACAGTGGGTTCCACATGTGAATTATGTTTATTACATTTTCTGCAGAAAACTTTCAGACACCTGGAGTATAAAAGACCTTCCTCTGATTTGAAAAGCCATTCCAATCTAAATGCTTAGAAGTATGTAAACATGAAATTTTATTTAGTTCCTGCAGAAACCCAAATTATATTACATCAAAACTACCTCGCAAAATTTCAGATATTCTCTGTGAATACTGGGATGAGCATGGGTCTTGCAGTTAGGTGTACATAATTTGAATGCTGGTTTTGTCATTTCTTGCCTAATTATAGGGGAAAGCTCTTTCTCATCTCTAAGACTCAGTTTTTTTCCATACATAAAATTGGGGATACTATAAAATATGTGTTTTTCCATCTTCCCATCAATAATTATTTAAAAAGCCAAATTGACAAAACTTAGGAGGTTGATCTTAGTGATCAGCTACCTTAGTTGTGTTTTTTGGGAAGCAGGCTCAGAGATGAGGTTTCCTTACAGGGTATTTATTAGGGAGTGCCCTTGGGAAGGAAGAGAAGGAAGCAGGATTTGGTAGAGACCAAAGCTGAGGCGTGAGACCTAATGAGAACCTCAGTTACCTCCCTGGGGAGTTTAAAGTTAAAACAGCCATCAGAACTGTCTCTCTGTTAAGTTGAAATGCCCAGGTGTTTACACTCATGCCTCAATTGACCCTTGAATATGGGCCACCCTAGAAGTGCAGAACCTTGGTCTAAGCAGCTCTCTGCAGCTGAGGCAGACCCTGAAGTGTCTGGAAGCACCCCTGAAAGTCTCAGCAGCAAGTCGTCCTTGAAGGGGAATCACAAAGACTCATAACCTATATGGGCATGGAGTTGACTTGCTGAGGCTCCTCCATGAATGAAGGAGACAGTCTATTAATCAATAGTCAAAGGTGCAGAGCAAAGATTGTCAGACCTGCAGAATTTTAGAGCCAAGACTGCCTGCAGCATCACCGAGTCTAACACCCTCACAATACAGAAGAGAAGAGTGAGGTCCAGAGGTGGGATGAGACTCACCCATATCACACAGCAAAATAGGAGCAGTGCTGGGATCAGATCTCAGCCCAGGACTTTTCTAATTCTTTCATCATATTCCAGGAAAGGAATATCACAGTGACTATGCATAAAGTTTTGGGGTCACACTTAGATTTGTATCTCAATTCTGCTACTTTATGGGATTTGGGCAGGTTTCTATTTAACTTCAACTTCTTTTTCTGTACTATGAGGATTGTAAGTCATTACTTTGAAAGCTTATCTGTAAAATGGCCACCATCAATTCTGTACTTCCCTGAAAGTGAAACTGCTTTTTCAAAATTGTGACAGTAAGAGAAATCTGACACAGTTGACTTCATTTTGCTTCTGACCTTGAAGCTGTTCTTGGTCATTCCTGGGTATAGGTCAAGCTAGCCATCGAAGAATTTGGTTTATAGTTTAACTTGAAAGCAGGAATGATAGTAGTCCTTCCCTAAAACGAACCCACATTTTGCTCAGGGATTCAAAACCACCTTTGTAAGACTAAAGAAAGGCCACAGATTAGGAATATGAGAGGGGCCTGAACTCTGCTAAAAGGTAGTCAGTTTCTATGAACCCTTACTACTCAGGAGTCATGTGGCCGGAGAACACAAGACTTGTGACTTTCCTAATTGACCCTATAGATAATATCACTATTGTAGAAACTAAGATTTTTTTTTGTTGTTGAGATTATTTCAGATGAATTTCACCCAGACTCATGAATCATGACTCAGCTGGTCCTGCATTCCCACCCAGAGGTGGAGTCAATACACCAGGATAGTTTTCTACACCCCTGTGATTTCATCCTCAGTCAATCAGTAGCACCCATTTCCTAGATCCCTGCCCACCACATTGTCTATAAAAACTCTAAGCACTTTGGGAGGCCGACGTGGGAAGATCACAAGGTGAGGTGTTCAAGACTAGCCTGGCCAATATGGTGAAACTCCGTCTCTACTAAAAATACAAAAATTAACCGGGAGTGGTGGTGCGTACCTATAGTGCCAGCTACTCTGGAGGGTGATGCAAGAGAATCACTTGAACCCAGGAGGCAGAGGTTGCAGTGAACCAAGATTGCACTACTGACTCCAGCCTGGGCTACAGAGTGAGACTCCATCAAAAACAAACAAACAAACAAACAAACAAACAAACAAACAAACAAAAATACCCTCTAAGCTCCAAGCCTGAGAAAATAATTTTAGTGTTAACTCTAGTTTTATTGCATGGACCAGACTCTCATCAGTTAAACTTTCTCTACTGCAATGCCATGGTCTCAGTGAATAGACTTTGTGGAGGGGGCAGGAAGAATCCTCTGGGTAATTACAGAAGCACATTCCCCAATCAAAAGGTGGACCTTATTCTTCCAGTTTCTTGAAGCTGGTCTGACTTGGAATTGCTTCAAACAATGACTTCAGTGGAAGGAATCCTTACAAGTTCTGGACTTAATCTTTAAGGGAATTGGCAACTTCTGTCTGTTTTCCTTGAAATGCTGGATTTGGAAGAAGACATTTGCTATGTAAGTAGTACAATCACCCAAAGATCTCCAGGATATGAGGAAGTTCAAACTAGCTACACAGAGAGATTTCATGGGAAGAGAGATGCCTGAGTAGCCCCTGACATCCCAGCTGTTTTGGCTCAGATACTATACGGATGAGTGAAGAAGCCTGAAGAAGACTCTAGCTCCAGTGATTGTAAATATATGAAAGGTCCCCAGTGAAGTGTACACAGCTCAGCACCTCCTGGAACCAAGGAATATGACAACAACAACAATAGCAGCACACACACACACACACACACACACACACTATCTCCTCATCACATGTGCTTAGTTAGCACAGGCCTTAGCCTATTAAAATAACCCAGTAGGCCAGGCGTGGTGGCTCACACCTGTAATCCCAGCACTTTGGGAGGCCAAGGTAGGTGGATCACGAGGTCAGGACTTTGAGACCAGCCTGACCAACATAGTGAAACCCTGCCTCTACTAAAAATACACACACCAAAAAAAAAAATTAGCTGGGCATGCTGGCAGGTGCCTATAATCCCAGCTACTTGGCAGGCCGAGGCAGGAGAATTGCTTGTACCTGGGAGGCGGAGGTTGCAGTGAGCCTAGATGGTGCCATTGCACTCCAGCTGGGTGACAGTGCAAGACTCTGTCTAAAAAGAAAAAAAGAAAACTAACTCGATATATTTAATAAATGAGCACCCTGGTACATTTCAAATAATGTCACTTAGAAATGGTCTTCTAGTGTGTCACTTCTCCACCCTGCAAGTAATATATGCCTCATATCCCTTCTTTCTATTACTGCAGTTAAATAACAACTAACATTTACTTAAAGCTTATTATTTGCTCTAAATTATTCCTAAAACTTTTATACATATTAGCTCATTTAATCTTCATAATAATGATATCATATGTATCATAAAATATTATTATCCCTATTTTATTTGTGAGAAAGTTGAAGAATTGGCTAAAATTACAGAGCTAGATTATGGTAAATATTGTGTGTTCTTTATCTTTGCTTTCATATGATGTGGCAGATACTCAGGATGCCTTAAATAATACCTTAAGCTTTAGGGTTGTGGGGAAGGAAGGAAGGAGGAGAGAGAATAAGGGAGAGAGTTGGAAAGTAGGAAAGGATTAAAATGTAATATGTAGGGAGAAAGGAAAGTTCTGGAACTAAGACGTTTCCAAAATTCTTCAAGGTTAAACAGTATAATCAAAATGAGAGCAATTTTATTGAAACTGAAAGATCAATAGGTCCATTTAAGCAGCCTGACACTAGAGTGTGTAACTTAAATATCTAAATGGATTTTCTTAGTGATAATGTCATATGTTTATTGCCCCTCCAGCTCCCATTGTTAATTTCTTCTCTGCTCATATGTTTCCAGGCTAGAATGCAGCTTTGCTGAGATAATGTTTCTCACTTAGCCTTGGGGTGGACATTTAGTCCTGTCTGAATGACATCCTGATGGCCACAGGCACCTTGGGGAGGAGCCATATCACTGAATTCACCAGGGTGTATTAAAAGATAAGCTAAATTCCAGATACAGCAATTAATACAATCACTCATTTAGATAAATCATTTATTCAAAATTCCTCAGAGTCCTTTAGTCCTAAGACATGATTTCAAATCTATTCTTATTTTATTACCTACCAAGTTATGGGTTCCCAGCCAAATAGCTCTTGACATTTTGCTGGGGGAAATGATGAGGTTTTAAAAAATGCACAGGGAATAGCTCACTGTTACAGCAGTGACTCTTTCTCCCTAAAGAGGGAGTGTCAGGAGAAGGGTGAGTAGTGAGCAACAGGAACTGTGATGTTTATCCTCCTTTTGGTATCAGTGATTTACTCGTACAAGAATTGTGAGAAAATAGGCTCAGCTGAAAATAAATTGGAAGACTGGGCAAGGAAAGTGAAGAAAAATTATATTCAAAAGAGACATGCATCATATTTATTCGAGCAGCAAATATTGAGTACCTTCTTCGTTCCAGGAGCTGTCCTAGGAGCTCGGAATATGACAGTGAAAAAGAGAATTGTTAAGTTACTAACCTCTCTGACTATTATTACCCTTGAGAGAGCTGAATAAAATCTAGGGAGGGAATCTGTTTTTCAGAGGTCATTGACTATGCATGACTCTTGGCTGAAGAAACTTCAAAGTGTTTCTTGCAGGAGTATGGAAAATGAGTTAAATCATTGGTTCTCAAACTTCAGCATGCATCATACTCACCTGGAGGTCTTGTTAAAACACCAATTGCTGAGTCCAGTACTGGCATTTCTGATTCTGTAGGACTGAGACGGGATGGGAAAATATGCACTTCTAACAGATTCCCAGGTGATACTGATACTGCAGGTCTGAGGTACACTATTCATGAATCACAAAATTAGACGGTAAAAATTGTGGCAAGAATCTCCGTTAAATGGCCATTGCATGAAGATATATGCAAAGTACTGTTTCAAGGAGTCTAGGCTTTGAGTTAAGACAGAATTAGGTTTAAATTTGGCTTCATTTATTATTAATATTTTTACATCTATGCAACTCTTGTAAATGAGAGATCTCTTTTAACAAAAAGGTACTGTCAAGGGTGATGGACAGGTTAATAACATAGAAAAATATTTATCATGTTTAATATGTGGTCTGATACTCTCATTAGGAATTCTAGAAATCAGAGTCTAAGGAGTAGGTTTCATATCAGTCCTGAAAGAGGCCTTTTACTTATCCTTTCTAAGTTACCCCCAGATTCTTCTATTTTTTTTTTTTTTTTTTTAATCTTCTGCCACCACCTTTGGTGAGTGTGACCAAAACACTCACTCTGCTCACAAGGTCAATAGAATTGCAGGCTGTTTGATCTACTGTGTCCATTCTTGCCTTATTCAAATCACCTGTATCAAAATGGACATATGACCACATCAGCCCTTTTTGAAAGATTTAATTAGCTTCTCATAACCCTTGAATTATGACTTCACGATCTCAGCATGATCTGCAAATCCATACGTGGCTTGGCCCCTCCCTGTCTTTCCAGCCTCACCTGTTCAGCACGCAAGGCCAGGCACAAGGCCCTCCTTCAGGTCCCTGAATCCAATGTGCTCTCTCTTATCACTGGATAATTGTATTTCTTGTTATGCTTTCTGAAAATCTCTCCTGCCCCTTCACCCTCCCCCTCAGCAGGTCTCTACTTAGTTCACTCCTACCTAGACTTCGTATCTCAACCAGACTAACACTTT
This sequence comes from Alouatta palliata, assembly GCA_004027835.1. Taxonomy (NCBI): domain Eukaryota; kingdom Metazoa; phylum Chordata; class Mammalia; order Primates; family Atelidae; genus Alouatta; species Alouatta palliata. The sequence goes on along the minus strand of PVKV010006963.1, from coordinate 89,096 downwards.
TGCGAGAATGCCTTTGCTTACCACGCAGTCCAGATAGACAGTTCCAAGTCCTTCAGTTTTTGCTCTGAGTTCCATGTACCTTCCTTCCCTTGCTTTTATGTCAGTTATAATTCCATTTATTTGTGTGATTACTGGATGTTGTATTTTCTCTCTCTCTCTCCAGTTACACTCTGGGCTCCACATGGGAGAAACTGTCAGTGTTGCTCATTACCCAGCATTAGCAGAGTACTTGGTATGCAGCAGTTGCTCAAGTTAGTCACTGAATAAATGAATGAATGAATGGATCCATAGTGATGACCTGAATGCTTGCGTTTGTATACAGGGAGAGAAATACATACCCAGAAAGAGTGAAAGAGAGGACTACACGCATATGATGAGTGAGCTGGCTTGGGAATACAGTTTAATCAATATCTTCACTTAGTGGTTTTCCAATAGAGATGCAATTATCATTTTGTTTAAGGCAATCCTTCATTATCTGAGACGATTTTGAGTGTTTTAGGAATTTCAGTTACAGGTCTTTGCCCACGAAACCCCAACAGCAGCTCCCCCTTCATTGTTGTTAAAGGGCCCCAAACATTTACATATGATTGTTAAAGAGCAAGGCTGTTGCTCTGTGAGTACCGCTGTCTAAATCACATTAGCATCTCCTCCTGCAAGGCAGAAGGAGCAAGAAAGAGAGTGAGCAGAGAAGCAAGCAAGAAGGGCCATTTCTTGCCTCTCACAAACATAATGTTTGGCATTGGTTTAGAGATTACTTGAGAAAACGTACATGAAGTGCTTAGTGCCGGCCTAGCAAATAGTAAACTTTCAATAAATAGTGGCTGTAAGTAATACAAAATGAGTTTGAGGGGCTTGATTACCAAAGTAATCATGAAGTTGGAGAAAAGTAGAAAGATTTAGGAGGTAAACTGAATTTTTCTTGGTAACTTACTGTTTGGGGATGAAAGGGAAAGGAGGAGTCTAGAATAGTTTCAAAATTTGTGTTTGTACCATGGGTGCCATTAACCAAGACATAGAAGATGTGAATAAAGATCAGCTTTTAAAGGGAAATGTAGTGAATTTGGTATTGGACACCTGGATTTGAAATGTCTCTGGAAAGAATTGCCAGAGATACTGTGTAGCATTTGCATATAAGAAAATTAATAATTTCCGAATTCATTTTGTAGGAGGTGAAAATGGAAACCACAAAGTGATGGAGGCTTTCCAGCAAGAGGGTATGGTGTAGAAGCCTGGGGCACACCAACTCATGAGGCTGGGCAAAGGAAGTGAAGAAGGGAAAACCAAAACAAGGGCAAGAGACTGAGTCACAGGTGCATTTCCTAGAATACAAGGGCTGAGTATGCTTTAGCAGTAAGGCAGCCACCATGAGAGCTGGAGTTCCTTAGGAGATTTATCTCACTTCCTGAGGGTTGGCAGCTCAAGCAGTAATGTATTAATTTTCTAGAATACTGTATCTTTAAGTATGTGCCTAGAGAGTAGACTATAGTTGACTCTTGAACAACATGGGAGTCAGGGGTGCTGACTCCTGTGCAGTCGAATATCCACATATAACTTGACTTTCCCAAACTTCACTACTTATAGTAAAGTTCACCTACATTAGCCAGAAGCTTTAGTGATAAAGAAAAGTCCATTAACACATACTTTGAATGTCATATGTATTATATACCATACTTTTACAAAAAAGTAAGCTAGAGAAAGAAACATGTTATTAAGAAAAATCATAAGGAAGAGAAAATATGTTTACTATTCATTAAGTGGAAGTGGATCATCATAAAAAGTCTTCATCCTCATCATCTTCAGGTTGAGGGAGCTGAGGAGGAGGAGGAAGAGGAGGGCTTGTACTTGCTGTCTTAGGGGTGGCAGAGGTGAAAGAAAACTTACCTATAAGTGAAGCTGCACAGTTCAAACCCATGTTGTTCAAGGGTCAACTGCTTTTTTTTTTTTTCCTCAGAGGACTTTTCCTCTTCCTTTCAATAAAAACAAAATGCTTTGGGAAATTGTAGTTTCTGTACTTCATGTGGTTCTGATAAGTCTGCTGATAACAGGATCTTACTCTTTTTCTACTGGTGGGCTTAAGACCTAGGCTTGGTCCTCTCTTAATTAACACTGTCTTTCTCTAGTCCCAGTTTCATCCAGGAATGGATGTATGCTCTAAGCTGGGATAATCAGAGTTCTTTTCTGAATCTGAATATGGACCTTGGGTTAGAAGGAGTTTGCTTTCTACAATAGGCTCCAATCTGGGATGACAGCAGCTTGAAGTTGCTTAGAGCCTGGGCAGCCCTGTCCTCCCTTCCCCACTCTCACTGCCATATGGAGAAATGCTGCTTATAGTAGAAGTAACCAAAGCCAGGAAGAGAAGAAGAAGCAGTGTCAAAACAAGTGATGCAGGGAGAGAAAGAGAGAAAAATGACATTAATTCCATTTCATAAAAGTCTTAGAAGAAACCGTGCCCCAGTCTTTTCAGTTACAGGAGTCAATGAATTGCTCGTTTCACTTACGCTACTTTGAGTAGGGTCTTTGTCACTTGCAGCTGAAGTGTACTGACCCACACTTACCCAATTTCTCAGGAAAACCTTCCCTGACTCTCAGCCAGATCCAGGTATACAGTGATTTCTTCTTACCTCCTGTGGATACCTTCCAAGTGATGCCCCTTTTTTTTTTCACTTCAGTCTCTTGCACATCTTTTCTGGAGCTTCCTGACTTTGACTGGTGACTTTATGTGTCAATCTGACTGGGTTAAAAGATGCGTGGAGAGGCTGGTAAAACATTATTTCTGGGCGTGTTTGTGAGGGTGTTTTTGAAAGAGATGAACATTCAAATTGGTAGAATGAGTAAAGATCTGCCCTCACTAACATGGGTGGGTACTTTGAGGTCCAGAAGAGAACAAAAACGTGGAGGAAGGGTGAATTCTCTCTTTCTCTTCTGGATTTGGGACATCCACCTCCTGCCTTCGGACCCTGGAGCCCCTATTCTCAGGCCATTGGACTCTGGAACTTGCACCAAGCATCCCCCTAGCTCTCAGGTCATCAGCCTCAGACAGGGAGTTCTACTTATCTCCTCTTATTCTCAGACCTTCGGACTTGGACTGAATGCACCTCCACTGTTTCTGGTTTTCATGGGACTTCTAGGCTTCCATAATTTTGTGACCTAATCCCCATAATAAATTCTTCTATTTTTATCTATCTGGATTAGTATATATTATCTGTTTCTATCCATCTATCAAATCTATCTAGTCTATTATATATCTCCATCTCTGTCTATCATCTATTACCTATCATCTGTCTGTCTATTTATCTATCTATCCATCCATTCATTCTATTGGTTCTGTTTCTCCATAGAATTCTGAGTCATACACCACCTTCTCCACCCTGGCCTCTGTTGTGTTTACTTTATAGTCACACTCATTGAGGAAGTCCTCCACCCTAAATCCCTGCATCTATTCACCCCACCTCAGTCCTACACCTTTGAGCCTGGCAGTGGTGCCTGTGGTCTCCTCATGCTTACCTCCCCGAAGCCTAGAAGAGGCTTCCCAGGCCAGCTCACATATGCTTCTGTTTGAGCCATCTCATTCCTAATTCAGCCCAATAACTTACCATAACCAGCACACATATATTTCTCTTTATTTTACATATGCAGTAAAGTAAGCTATGGAAATTATTTGATTTACCTAATCTTATACATTGTAATGTAGAACATACATTTTCTTGCAGACCAAGTACTCATTTACTCTTTCTTTTTTCTCATTCTTACTCAATTCACTCTCTTCCCATATTTTTAGTTGTATTTACTCAAAATCTACGATTTGTTTATTTCCATAGAAGGCCCAGTGGATAATACAGAAACTATGTTCTAAATCCCTGCCCTTAAGAGTCTTCGGTTGTTATTGTTGGAACAAAAGTTAATGCCACATTTAATCACAATGAACAATAATACATATTTTACATGGTTTTTATTTGGTAACACAAATAATTTTTTTAATGTAGAACTGGGTAGTAAATAAGGGTGTGCTGGTCATGAAAATCTTCCTAAAGGAGGTTGTGTTTGAGCAAAGCTTCTTTATGAAATATCTAAGGAAAAAGGGAACTTTATATATAGGAAGTCACTAATGAAGATAGTACCTTATAAAAGGGTCTGAACCACGTTGGAAAACTCTTTATCAAGTTGAGATAATCCTTCTACTCCTAACGTTTTGAGAGTTTTTATCATGAATGGGAGAAAATGCTTTCTGTGTGTCAATTTATAAGATGATATGACTTTCCTTCTTTAGTTTGTTGGTATGGTTAATCACATTAATTGATGGTCAAATGTTGAAGACTTGTATAGTTGAAAAGAAATCCATTTGGTTATGAGGTGTTTTTTTAAAACTATATTGGTGAATTCATTTGCTAATATTTTGTTAAGGATTTCTGTGACTAAGTTCTTGAAAGATAATGACTGACAGTTTCCTTTCATGTAATGTCCTTTTAGGCTTTTAGTATCAGCATAATACTGGCTTTATGAAATGAACTGGGAACTGGTCAGTTGTGTATTTTCTAGAAGTTATTGTGTGTCTTTTCCTTTAAATGTTTGGTAACATTTTCTAGTAAATTTTTGTCTGTTTGGAGATTTTTTTTCTGGGGCTTTTAATTTTTACATTTTTATTTCTTTATTGGCTATAGGGCTATTCAGATTACATATGTTATTTTGGTTAAGCTTCTCAAGAAATTCATTCATTTATCCTCAAATTTATGAGCATAAAGTTGTGTCTAGCATTCTCTTGTTGTCGGCACTGCTACAGGATTTGTAGTGCTGTCCTCTGTTTCATTCCTGATATTGGTGACTCATGCCTCATTTTGTTTTTGTCAGCCTTGTTAGTGGCTTGTTAGTTTTCTTAATTTTTTGAGAGAATTTTTTCTTAATTTTTTGAGAGAATCAGCTTTTTGATTCATTAATTTTCTTAGTTGTTTTTCACATTTCTATTTCACTGATTCTGCTCTTATCTTCAAATAAGTTGTCTTATTTCACATAAAAAGATACCTTTCAAAAATTAAGAAATATCTTCTTTTGGATTGATTGGCTTTACTGTTCTTTTCCTAGTTTTCTTTCAGGTGAGAACTGAGATAATTGATTTGTGACCACATTGACGCATTCTTAAAATACCAGACCAACCTTGCGTGCCTGTGATAAACTCACTTGTTCACATTGCATTATCCTTACATTTTTTTTGCTGAATTCCATTTGCTAATCTTTTGTTAAAGATTTGTATGTATATAATAATAATTGCATTGGTCCGTATATTTTATTTATTTTACTGTCTTTGTCTGATATTGTCACTAGCATGATGCTGCTCTCATAAATTAAATTGGGATGGCTTTCTTCCAATTCTATTTTCTTCAGAAGAAATTTTATAATTGAATGTAACTTTCTGCTTAAACATTGGTAGAGTTCAACGTTTGGTAGATTTTTCTGCTTCAACGTTTGGTAGATTTAAACTTACATATTCCTGGATTTTTTTCTTGTAAAAAAACGAATAAAAATTCATTCAATATCTTGTATAGATACAGGACTGCTCGTTATGTGTATTTCTTCTTGAGTTTTGAAGGTTTGCTGGCTTCAAGGAATTTGTCCATTTCACCTATGTTATCAAATTTATTGACATAAAATTACCATCGATATTACCCTATTATCTTTCTTATAGTCCATAGGATTTCTTACATTTCTTGGTAACTTGTGTCACTTCTTGTTTTTCTTTATCCATGTGGCTAGAAGGACATCAGTTTTACATATCTTTTCATGGACTAGCAATTTGTTTTGTTTACTTTCTCTACGTCTTTTTCTTCTCTTCTTGTTTTATTGATATTCATCGTTTTAAATTCTTTCCTTCTTTTCACCTCACATTTAATTTGCTCTTCCTTTCCTAATTCATTAAGGTTGAAGACTAAATCATTAATTTGAGACTCCTTGTCATTTTGAATATAAAAATTTTACACTATAAATTTTCTTCTAAGTTCTGCTTTAGTTGTTCCCCACATGATGTGATATGTTGCATTTTCATTTTAATCAATATAAAATATCGTATCATATCCATTGTGATTTTCTCTTTGGTCCACAGATTTTTTTGAAAAGTATGGTGTTTAACTTCTAAATATTTGAATGTTTTCTGAATATTATTTTGTTATCAATGTTTAGTTTTAATTTCATTTTGATCCAAGATCGTACTTTGTGTGATATGAATCCTTTTAGGTTTAGTACATTTTGTTTTATGACTAGGGATATGGTCTATCATAGTGAATATTCCATGTGTACTTAGAAAGAATGTGTATTCTGGTGTTTTGGGGTGAAATGTTCTCACATATCAATTAGGTCATGTTTATAGATAGTGTTATTCAGGTATTAAATATTCTTAATGATTTTCAGTCTACTTGTTTTTATCAATTGCTTAGAGAGAGTTATGTTTCTGTTATTGTAAATTTGTTTGTTTCTCCTTTTAGTTTGATAAGTTTCTGCTTCACATATTTTGAAACTGTTTAAGAGGCATATAAACTTGCAATTGGTATGTCTTTTTGAATAATTTACCATTTTATTATTATGCAAAATCTCTGTTTATTCCTTATATTATTCTTGTCCTGATTTTTACTTTGTCTGATACTAATATAGTCTCTCCAGATTTCATTTTATTATAATTTATTTGGTATATCCTTTTCCATCCTTTTATCTAATTTCAAACTTTGTGTGTGATAGATCAGATTACGTTCATTAACTTTAGAATGTTCAACTAGCCTGCATACCAAGAATAAATACCACTTGGACATGTAGTATAATTGATTATTTGTATACATTCATAGACTTGTTTGCTAATATATTTTTTAAATCTTTTCTCTCCTGCTTGAATCAGCAAATCTGCTAATACTTTACTGAGAAATTTTATGTCTATATTCATGAGATACGATGTAGTTTTGTTTTTGGACTGTCTTTTGGGGGCTTTGGTATAAGAATAATACTGGCCTCATAAAGTAATCTGGGAAATGTTCTGGCCCATCTACCCTAGAGGGGGAAGCAGTCCTAGGCCTGTGGGGATAAGAGGCTCTCTAGACAGGCTGATTGCTGTGGTTGAATCTCTTACCATTTCCACTTGCCTACCTCTGTACTTTTGGAGGGCGATGGAAGTCTCAGGCTTGGCAGGAAAAGGGAGTCACTTCCTCTACTGGCTATTTAGTGGGACACAGCAGGGAGAAATGGATTTACATCGTCTTGTCCTGCCACTCTTTTTTGCACATTTCATTGACACGTGTCTTCCCCCATTTCATTGTGAACTCCTTAAGGACTGTAGGGATTTTATTTATCTGTATGTCTCCAGGGCTTAGGGCTGAACCTGGCATGTAGCAGACACTCATTTAGTGTTGAATTGTAAAATTGACAATTTAATATTTGGCGATGTAAAAGGGAAAGGAGAATGTTTTGCTCATTAGGCCATGCTAGTAGGTCATTCTTTGGACATTTACTTTTTAAAAAAGGAAAAAAGACCTGTTTGGAATAAGATAAGGGGACTATTGATGGCATATCTTTCCATGACTGAGTTCAAATAGTTTGTAATATTGACATCCTAGGCCTCACCAAAGCTAACAGCCACAAGATACTAACTCACCAGGCAACATGCCCAAACCTTGTTCAGGTGACCTTGGTGGACCCAGACTTCATGAATGACCTCATGTCTATTTCTTTATCTATAAACTTTACTCTCATTCCATCAAGCAACTATCAGAGATGGAAAAATCTAAGTCTAGAAGAAGACATGGAAGAAAGGTAACTTCTAGAGAGGGAAACACAGTGTTGCACATTTAACCAGACAGTAACATCAATAATGGTGCATGATGAAGCCAAGCTCTGGATGTGATGGGATGTGCCTCATAAAAATTATTAAGATGGAGAGCTATTGAAAAACATCATGCTTCAGTTTCAGCATGATGCTTAGAGTGCTGTTTATTTCATGTCTCTTTTTCTACGTATCCCTGAATGATGCAAATGGAAAGGTAAGTGCTAATGTTCACATAAACATTATGTGAATCAGTGTTCCATGGAAGGGAGGAAACATCCATGTTCTGCCGGGACTAGGTTGATGCTAAAGTTCTAACCATGACTGAAGTAGAAGGGAAATCTCACTTCTGGGGGGTGTGGCCAAGAATTGCCATTTTTCAGATGTGATTTGCAGGGCACCACTTGTCTCACCCCATCACCCAGCTCCACTCCAAAAATGTCTCAACAAGCTGTGAATGGTTTAAGATTCCACTGCTGAGGCATTCATTTTGGGTTAAATTACTGTTCTTTTAAGTATGATTTTTCAAAATAACTCTGGAAGCAAATGACCTTAGATAAATTATCAATTAGATGCTAGTTTTGTACGAGCTGGGAATGCATCTTAAACTGTACTGTGCCCTTTTGCCTCCACAGTGTCCTTGTCTATGAAGCACCTCTCTGAGCTCTGAGGACAGAGAATTGTGAGAGGCCACATATTTTTTAATAGTGGTGGTAGGTGGACGAGTTAGGGGTGTGAGACTGTGCCAAAGGAAGGCAAACCCGAGTGTGAGGGTCTATATGGCCTGGATTGAAGATTCTGTGAAGCCAGGTGTTAGATGCAATGAGGGTGATAGGTGCTCACAGGTACTGGGACTGGATACCACAGTAGGATGAGAAGTAGAAATTGGTGGACAAGATCAGGGAAGGAGGACACAATTATTTTTCCGCTTCCCCAGTATACTGGGCTCACTGATAGGTAATACTGATCATGTGTATAGTCACTGGTTTGGGTCTTTAGCTCATTCCTCCCCATGGCTTGTCCAAATCAGCACACTTCCTAAAAAAAAGTCATTATTGACTAGGCAAGGTGACTCACGCCTGTAATCCCAGCACTTTGGGAGGCCAAGGCAGGAAGATCATTTGAAGTCAGGAGTTCAAGACCAGCCTGGGCAATGTGGTGAAACCCAATCTCTACTAAAAATTTTTCTAAAAATTAGCTGGGTGTGGTGAACATGCCTGCAATCCCAGCTACTGGAGGAGGCTGAGGCAGGAGAATAGCTTGAACCCAGGAGATGGAGAGACCCAGGCTTTAGTCTCTACTGTTTCCAGGGATATGGGCCATGCCTAGGATCAGAGAGGAGGGGTCTAACATTAGAAGTGGAAAGAGAAATGCTGCCAGGCAAACGTAAAGCAATGGTCCCCATGTGCCCCGGAATAGTTACATACCGTTGATGAATGCTCTCGTGGGGCAAGCACAGGGAGCTTAATGAGTACTTAGAATTGCCATAGACCAGACAAAGTAAATTTTAAAGCTGACACCGTGGATGAGTGAGTGTGTTAGGTATGTGAAGACAGGCACAGCAGTTCTGACAGACAAAGGGATAGTATGCCTGGAGTCCATCTGCCAGAGGAGGGAGGAGGAGAGGAAGGAGAAAAAGAAAGAGAGAAACAGGAGAAAGAGAGAGAAGTCACCTATGTGGTTCAGGGTAGAATTTAGTGGTTCATCTCACCAGCCACTTCTGTACTCAATGGGGCATATTGATTGCAGCTATACTGGAACTGAAAGGAATCATCTGGATTTATGGAGGGAACAGATTCATTGAAAATATAAAAATGATAATGGAGCAGAGGTGGATATTGGAACAGAGGTGGATATTCCTTTCGTGATGGGAAACTTGCTGGTTTGCCATTGTGTCTATATGACATTATGCCTATTACTTTTATTGCAATTTTTATCTGGATACTAGTGAAGTATCATAGACTTGATTATGCCGAAATCTTGTACTCTGAGAAGTTGCTCAAGGCTACTGTATGATTATTTTCTGTATTATTTGCATTTCAATTATGGCTATCATAAAAATAATTCAGGCTGAAGGAAACATCTTTCTGTGAGTTATAAGTTGCTGTAGAACAGTTTTCAGCTGGAGCCCATATCTGGAAGGACATCATGGGGAGAAATATAAAGGCACAATAGATCCTTAAAAAGAGAGAGACTTGACCGGGAAGTTACTACTGTTGGTGGCAGTGGAAAACCAGAATAAGATCTCACTTAATACCACATACAAAGTTGTACACCAGTTGGATAAGAGACTTAATTATGAAAAATATATATGAATTTGCATTTGTATAGTGGTGTATGTGTGTCTGTGCACGTGCACACGCATATGTGTATGTTTAATACAAGAAAATACAGAATATCATTTTGAATGAAAAGTTAGGAAGGACTTTTTAGAGAATTTGAGAAACACAGTGTAAATTGTAAATTAATAAACTCGAGTAGATTGAAATTAAAGATTTTGGTTAAGGAATGTACAAACCAAAGGGACACACGTACATACTTATGCATACATACACTTTGGACCTCAGATATAGAGGTTTAAGTAAGTAATACTTCTCAGCTAAGTGTACATTATCAGATTGGTCAATACAAAGCCCCTTTATTAATTTGTTTATTTTTTGTTTCCTTTATTTGGTCTGCATCTCCCTTTGTCTTTATTCCACACTCCTATTCCCCTTTCTACCAACATCAGAAGTGACTATTCTTAAATGTTGGTTTTGTACATCTTTGCTTGTAACTATTCATGATTTTATATTATTTTGGGTGGTAAATTCTTAAAACATTTAAATGCTATTACATTATATATTTTAGGGATTTTTTTCTTACCTTTTTTTTCAATTTTCATTTATGTTACTCTGTGTATAATGAATTTATTTCTTTTTATAATGTTCTATTGTGCCCTATATCTAATTTTATTCATTCCACTGAACTCAACTTTAGGAAGTCCAATAAATTCCAAACAGAAAAATAGCAAATTAAAAAAATCTGCTCCTAGCCACATCATAGTAAGACTACAGTGCATGAAATATAGTGAAAATATTTAAAAGAAGCCACAGAGAAAAGAGGTATCAACCACAAGAGAACATTATTTAGTGATCTGGTTTCTTAAAAACAACTATTAATGCCAGAGAAGAAGGAAATATCATCTGTAATATGCTAGAATTAAATAGTTTCTATCCCAGAATTCCATGTACTGCACGGTTTTTTAGAATAAAAATGAAAAAAATACTTTTGGGGAAAAAATGCTTTACCATCAATAAATTTTTATAAAAAAATTCAAAAGACATATATTTGGCAGAAATAAAAGAATCTCAAGATTTAAAATAGAATTTGAAAGGCATTATGGGTATAGACATTAACATATTTTGAGGTATTAATATGTTATACATAGTTAAATATATTAACATATATAGAATATAATCTAAGCATACATTGGTGTATTAGAAACAGTAATTCCTAATGTACACGTATGTGGTAGGGTGGTGACAAATAAAAATTAAGAAGAAAAAAACATGGAAATAATGTAATCTGAAGTAAAAGGAATAATGAAAATTAAAATATTTTAAGACTCTATTGAAAAGAAAATAAAAATTTTGATTAATTTATACTGTTATATATCTTTTTAAAAATTAGGCTATCCATTAAAAGAATAAATAAAGAACATGTAACTTCCAAAAAAAGCAGAGGAAATAATGAGAATAACGATAAAGAAAAAGAAGGTTATAACAATCCAAAAGTGGAAATCAAATGTAAAGAAAACTTTAAAATCAGGTTGAAATAAAGCACTTAATCTTAGAGATAGATACAAATTTAGCAATAATAATAATTAAAAAGTTAAACCAAATGTTCAGGTTTAACTTTTAACTATATTCCAGGATCAACAAAAATAAAAGCAAAACAAGATACATATTGTTCTCAAGACAAAACCAAAAGAATGATGTAAAGAGTTAAAGAATAGGAAAGCATACCAGGAAATGTCAATCAAAGGAAAAGTGGTGTAGCTAGATAAGCTAGGTGTTTTATAAAAATATGATTAAAGTAAGTAAGTCTATTATATACATTCAATTTAGCTAGAAGATATAACAATTCAGACTTTGATATATCTAAAAGGAAGGTTTGGGATGTAGAACATAGTAATTTTATGTTAAGCTACAAAAAATAATTTAAAAACTTATGAGTTTTAAACAAATACGTTTTCTGTAAGTTATTCTTCAGGGTGACTAAAAGAAAAAAAGGCAGGAAAAAAGAAAAAAAAAAGAAGAAGGAAGTTGGAGGTTTTGAGTAGGAAAATAACCTTTATCAAACATATACAAAATATTTTACACAATAACTGAAAAATATATTTCTTATAAACATATTAATTATTTTTCAGAAAGTTCCATGTACTTTAACTCTCAATACATTTTGAAGATTTGCATTATAAGAACCACATTTTCTGACTACAGCGTAATTAAGTTAAAAATAAGTAATTAAAAGAAAATAGAAATAAAGATAACGTACATATGTATTTGGAAATTAAAAAGTAAACTTCTAAAAAGCTCATGCATCAAAGGTAAATTAGAAACTTTCTTACACTAGATGAAAATAAAAATACTGTAACAAAAACTTGTGAAAAATGAGAAGCTCTGCTTAGACAGCAATAACTTCAGCTCTGCAATAAATTTCATTGTAAAAGAGAAAGGTTGAAAATTAAAATACATCCTAACAAAAATAAAATAAATAAATATTAAAGATAAGAGTGAATTTCATATGAGAAAAGTTAAAAGGAGAGGATTAACAAAACCTAAATGTGGTCACCTGAAAAGACAAATGAAGTGCATAAATGTATGTCATGACTAAGCAAGGAAGAGATTTAAGGCACAAATAGCCAATATCAAGAACGAAAAAGGAGACAGCATACAGATTAGATGCTACAAAGAGTCGTAGGATAATCTAGCAAATCTGAAAATTTTATGCAATCAACTGCTAACAATACAAATTTTGTGTCAGGAGTAACACAAAAGTCATAGAAAATTTATATTTATTTCTAAAACTATTTAAATGAATCCGTAAATTGAAACCTTCCTCCACACATACACAAGGCAATTCTAGGCCCAGAAGAATTTACTGATATCCTTAAAACACTTAAGAAAAAAAGCAATATCAATCTCGGAGAACCAGAGACAAAGAAAAGAAAATTTAAACTCATTTTAAAATAGAGCTTGTACTATGCTGATCCCCAAACCCTTAGCAACAAAAGTAAAGCCAATTCACTTCAGAGTAAACATGAAAAAAAAGAAAAACAAACAAAACCCCAAAATAGCAACCAAGAAAACCCAAAACAAAAAACCCCACAGAATATTAGGAGACAACTAAGCCAAGCTGCATTTAATCAGAGAAACAGGAATTATTGACACGGGAGTGCTGGGAAGGAAAGAGCGTGGTCCCTTTAACTGATACCTAAGTGGGGAAGGGACGCGCTGGGTAGAGGAGGGCGTGGTCCCTGTCTAGGGCTCCACCCCCATGGACCTGGGTGAAGATAGGCATTTCCTACCCAAATGTTGCTTTTCCCAAGATCACCCTGGCCTGCCACACCCTCATCCTGTACCTATAAACCGCCCCCAGACCCTAGCAGGTAGGCACACAAACTCTGGACCTCCAGAGGAGCAGATCTACGGAAGAAGACACACAGACATCTGGACGCCGAGAGGAGCTCATCAGTGGAGGAACACCCGGGTGGCTGGATGCCTGGAGGAGCACAGAAGCAGGCCCTGGCATGCTGGCAGGCCACCCACCAGCAGAAGGAGAGGCTGAGTTTGGCTGGGGCAGTGAGAAGAGAGCCCAGGCAGGGGAGTAGTCTGACTCCAGAAAAAAAAAAAAAAATCTCCCTTCTGGCTCCCCATCTGCTGAGAGCTAACTTTGCACTCATTCTCTCAGCCCACGAGTGATCCGATTCTTCCAGTACACCAAGGTCAGACCCCCAGGATACAGAAAGCCCTCTGTCCTTGCCATAAGACAGGGAGTCTATTTAAGCTGACTAAGGCTAAGGTAACAGAGCACAGTGTAACACACACCCAGTGGGGCTTCCGCTGTAAACATTCACCCCTAGACATTGTTGTGGGGTGGAGCCCCACAGCCTGTCCTTCTGTATGCTCCCCTAGAGGTTTGAGCAGCAGAGCACTGAAGAAGCAAGCCACACCCCCATCGCATGCCTTGTGAGGTGGATAAGGGAACTTTTCCCTTTTCATTATTATTTTAAAAAATGATTATAATTTACTATATTAACTGATTAAAGAGAAAACTCTGTTTATTTCAACATATTTTAAAAAGTGCTTCATAAAATATAAAACCTGTTTATGAATTTCCAAAAATGATTCTTTTAATGAACTAGGAATTTTAAAAACACTTCTTAATAGTTAGATAAATAATATTAATTAATTAGATAATAATAATTACTCAGATTAATATCTAAGCAAACGAAAAACTTACAGCAAGTAGTATACTTAATGGCAAAGTGTTGGAACCATTTTCCTAATGATCAAGGAGAAGATAAAGACCCTCATTATTATTTTTCTTTTTTAAAATACAATTCTTAATACAGTAAGTCAAGGAACAGCAAAGCTAAAAGAGAGAAAAATTATTATTTGTAGGTGATAACATGTCTTAAGTAGAATCTGTTAACCATTATAATTTATAAGGGAATTGAGCAAGTTTACTGCATTTGAAATTAATATGCAGAAGTCATCTGCATTTCTTGATACCACAAAAAAATGTAAGTATAAACAGTGCTCCTGGTATGGGTTGAATTATGTTCTTCAGAATGACATGTTGAAGTCCTATTCCCTGCTATGTATGAATGTGACCTTGTTTGGCAACAGGATCTTTTCAGCTATAATCCAGTCAAGACGCAGCCTTTAGGGTGGGCTTTCTTCCAATATTGCTGGTGTCCTTACAGGAAAAGGAGATGAGACACAGAGACATAGGCAGAAGGAAAATATCATATGATGACCACTGTAGCGCCAGTCTTGGAATAATGAAAGTGCAAGCCAAGAAAGAAATGTAAAGTTTCTAGAGCCAGTACCACATGCTAAGAATAGGCTAGGAAAGATTCTCCTCAAAGTTATAGAGGAATCATGGCTCTGATGACAGCTTGAAATTTGACATCTGTTCTCCAGAACTATGAGAAAATACCTTGTACACTGTTGGTGAGAATATACATGGTGTCGCCGTTATGGAAAACAGTACCAAGTTTCCTCAAAAGATTAAAAATAAAATAACCATATCATCCAGCAATGCCACTTCCGAGTATATATCCAAAATAATCTAAAGCAGGATCTGGAAGAGATATTTGCACACCTATGTTCATCAAAACATGAATCACAACAGACAAGAAATGGAAGCAACCTAAATGTTCATGGAGAGATGACTGGATGAAGAAAATGTGATATATAAATACAAAAGAGTTTTCTGCAGCCTTAAAAGGAAGGAAATTTTGTCACATGCTAGAACATGCATAAGAATTGAGGACACTAGGCTAAGCAAAAGAAGCTAGTCACAAAAGGATTGACACTATGATTCTACACATATAAAGTATCTTAAGTAGTCAAAAATCATAGAGACAGAAATAGAAAAGAAGTCACCAGGATTTCCCCTCTGGAGTCCCCTTCCACTCTCTCGTGGAAGCTTATCTTCCCTTCCTAAACTCCATCTCTGTCTTTCAATTCCCTTCCATTCAGTGTGAAAACTGCTTTCCTTTCCTGGATTTCATCTTTCTGGATTCTCTCACTCAGTGTGAAAGGGGCTTTCCTTCTCTAGTTTTCCGCCTTATGGGAACCCTTCTCACTCAGTGTGAGAGTGGCTTTTCTTTCTCTCACTCAGTGTGAGTGCTAGCTGTTTCTTTCTCTCTCCTTCTCCTTTTTCTCTATCTGCCTAAATAAATCACTTTTCTGCAAAAAAAAAAAAAGAAGTTAACCAATGGCTGAGTGGGGGAAGGTAGAAAGGATTAGGGCTCAGACCACATAGAAATTCAATGTTACAAGAGGAAACATTTCTAGAGATCAGCTCACAACAATGTGAATATAGGTAACACTCCTGAATTAGATCCTTAATGGTTAAGATGATAAATTCAATGTTATGTGTTTTTTACCACCACTAACAAGGCAAACAATACTTTAGGATTGATATTCAAATCTTGTCCTGGTTACTAAACTTGAAATCACATTGCCCTTTAATAAGAAAAAAAAATCCCTGTTTATTAAAAACCATGAAAAGTGCAAAGACAAGCCACAAGGAGTATTTGCAATATTTTATATAACTGACACAGTATAATTGACAAAGTTTTAGTATCCAAAATATATGTAAACATTTCTAGAAATCAATGAGAAATCAACTAGACAAGCAACCTAGTACAAAAATGGATGAAACGTAAATAAATATTGTGTAGATGAAAAAATACAAATGGCTCATAAATGAATAAAAAGATGCCCAATCTCTTCAATTTTTTGAATTTCCAATGAAAACCAACTAAAGCCAAAATTAGATACAACTTCACATCTGCCACATTTATCCAATTTTTTTAAAGCCATTAAATGCTAAGCATTTTGGATATCAGGGAGCAGTGGAATCTGTTGTTCATAAGCGTGAAAATGGTTATACAGCAGCTTGGTATAAACCAGCACTATGCAGTAAAGCTCAGCGTCTCCTAAGAATCAGAAACTCTGCTCTTGGATGTGTTTATTCACACTCTTGTCTGTGCAATCTGACAGATGTGCAGGAACACGCTTGTGGTAGCTTTTAAATAATAATAAAATGAACAAACACAAAACCTGAAAAGGTCTATCAGCAATAGAAAGGATACATGAATTGTGGTTTATTCAAATAATGGACTATTACAGAACAGTAAATGCGAATGAATCAGTCATTTGCGTAATGTTAGTGAGTCTCAAAGAAAAGATTTCAAATAAAAGTAGAACATCACAAAAGACAATACTGATCTCACTTATGAACTCAAATTACATTTGTAATTAAATTTTAAAACCCAAATATAAAGCAATATATTATTCATGAATATATCTACAAGTGATGAAATATAATGAAAAGACAGTATTATCACAAAAATCAGATATGTGGTTACATCTAAGAGTGAGGGGTGTGGATGCTTTGAGATACAAGAATACTCTATTTCTTAAGTTGGTGGATTGTTATCTGTAAACAATGTTCAGGATTATTATCTGTAAAATGAATGTGTATACTCTGTATGGTCCTTTTTGTGTATAATATACTTTTTAAGCTGGATAGGAGCCACTTCCATGAGGAACAAGATTACTGGTATTCACTCGGATTCTGCTGGAAATTAACCTTATTAAGAAAATGGGTTGAACCTGTTACTTAGCAGCGGGTTCTCATTGCCTGTGGAGCTCCAGGTAAAGTTTTAAGTTTCCAAGGCTGCTTCTTGATCAACAACTTCCCAAACCCCACTGGCTCTGAGGCTGCCGATTTGTCATTTACTTTAAAGCCGGTCCCCACTGTAATGATTGCTGATTAAAGGAGGCCGCCTCACCCATAACTTCATTATCAACCAGTTTGCAGGGGGAGCGTTCAGTCTGGCAATGAACTAAAAGCCAGCCAAAGCAAATTTATGACCTTGCATACTGTATCAATTTTGATGGGAACAAAAGCAGAGAAGGTCAATAGGATGGCATCCAAAGTCATTACTGGGCAGGAGAGAAGACTAAATCAAAATGAGCGATTAATTTTTTTTTAGTCATTT
This sequence comes from Alouatta palliata, assembly GCA_004027835.1. Classification (NCBI taxonomy): domain Eukaryota; kingdom Metazoa; phylum Chordata; class Mammalia; order Primates; family Atelidae; genus Alouatta; species Alouatta palliata. The sequence continues at coordinate 71,517 of PVKV010006963.1, read as the reverse complement.
TTTAGCCATAAAATGGCCTCATAAATGATCCCATATCTTGGTGTCAGAACTTTATAATAAAATGGCAATGGAACTGTGATGGAAAATTCAGATCTGGGTACAAGAGCAAAGGAGTAAATTCTTAAAAAATTTTCTCTGTAAGAATGCTAAGAGTTTTGCTGTTGAATGGCTTGTTTGGAAGGTGTTTTGTTTTCTGGTCTAAATCTGGCTTTTCTTGCTTCAGTGCCCTGACTTGTCTGCCTTACTCCCAGTTTTCTCACCATTGAAAGGAGAGGAGAGAAGGGAGAGAGAAAGACCTGGAGACCCCTAGCATAATAGAATTGAGTCTGCTACAACATGGCAACCGTGAATTCTGTTGTTTCTTACTCTTGTTCCAGAGAAAAAACAGATGAGTGTTTTAAGAAATGCTTCACAAATACATAGAAGACAAAGACAAATGTGGGCAATGAAAAAGCAGTGCTAGTTTTAATTCTAGTGATATTATAAGTAATCATTGTGCTAAAACTACTAATGGGTTATCATTCATTGAGCATTCAGTAGTTGGATGACATTCTGCTCTTGTTACACACATCTTATTTAATCCTTTTAACAACCCTGAGATGTAGGTGTTACTAATCTCCATTTTAAAAATAAGAAAATCGGGACTCAGGAAGGTAGTAAAGTTTAGCTCATTTAGCTAATATGTAGCAGGTTTTCAAATAGGAGTTCTGGACTTACAACTTTGTGTCTGTTATAGTTACTTGTTAAGCTGTTGACACCTCCATAACTATAGCTAAAGGCCATTTTTTTCCAGGCTGATTTTGAGTTAATAAAAACCCTGCTGTTCCCTGGAGGAGCCTCCTGAACTGTTGTCTCAGTCACATGGCTTGAGACTCTCAGCCACATGGCTTGAGACTCTCAGCTGGCAGATTACTGTGGCTATCCCTGGAGGCTCCCCGCATGTCTGACTATAAATACAAGCAGCTGAGTTTTGTTGTATCTAGACTCAGGTACCAAGGATGTTGGTCACTGATTGTTAGATTCAGAAATCTTTTAACGGACCATGGTCCCTTAATTCAGAGTGCCCACGATTTTTGCTTTCTTATTGTGAAGATGCCCCTGGATCCCCCCATCCCCATTCTTTGCCCCTTTTGCAATTTTGTTTTTTCTCAGCGTCCTCCATCTCTAATTCATCTCCTTTCTAACTGATCTCTTCCTCTTTGCTTTCTTCTTCTTCACATTTAGAGATGTGTGACTTTGTTAAAATAGCTTCCCCAAATTATTGTCCCGTGGGCCCTGCCCCTTGAAACACGGTTTCATAGCACTTGTCTCTTGTCTCCTCACCAGGGGATACTGAGCAGGTCAACATTTTTCCTGCATTCCTTTCTCAGCTGTCAGCATGTGGGAGTGATGGAGAGATGCTAGCAAGACGCACTTGTGAGCAGGAAGTCTGGGTCATCCTTTGTTGTTAAGACCCCAACATTTTTTTTGCTCCTACAGCCCGAACCACTGCCTTCTCTTCAATTATGCCCCCTCAAGCACTCAAACATGGGCCATTTTTCTTAGGTCTTACCTCCAATTTTGCTCCTCTGGGAAGCCCTCCTGCTCATCCCAATTTCCAGTATCCTCTTTCTCTCAAAATCTTTAAAGATCCTCTTTTTCTCTCCTTTGTATTTCATAGGATCCAGATACCACACAAGGCAGCTTACACACATAGCACTATTCCTTTAAATACCTCTCTAAGGAATTTCCTTCATCTCTCATTCTACAGACAAAGAAACTAAAGATTCAAAGACCCCACAGATCCTAGTGGTGAGTTGAACAGGAATAATGACTTCAAAGGTGCGGAAGCAGGGATGTGTCTCCTTTCAGGGGGTTTATAAACAGAGAAGTCCTTCAGAAGAATCCTGGCATATTCAAAGGGCACAGGTCCTGGGTATTAGTCAGCAGAGCTACCAAGTCAGAATTCCTCAGAACAGAGCCAGTCTCTTCAGGAGACCAGAATCCAGATGTTTTCCCTGTCCCCACCCTGCACTAAGGACCACTTCTGGCTCCATGACAGTCTGTTCCTCACTCACTGTATCATTTAAAAAAAAAATTGTTTGCTACTTCACAGTGGCAGAGCAGTCAGACAGCCTGAATTTATATTTACACACATACATGTGCACACAAATACAGAAACTGGAACTTTGACAACTTACAGCGTGTGTGTGTGTGTGTATAAGTTTATATATAATTTATATAAAGGAATTTCAAAAAGGTTGTGAAAAATAAAACACAAAAAATACAAAGTTCATTTCTCAACATAAGATCTATCAAGTTCAAGACACTTTTATAAGCCATCATCTCAGCCATTTAGTTCATCCCTAAAACTGAGAGTCCTGGGAATTTAACCTTGTCAGTGCAGTCACTTTTACATTAAAATAACTGAAAAAAAAAATGGCTGCTCTTATAGCTTTTTAAGATTAGGAAACAAAAGTAAGTCTGAAGCAGCACAATCAGGAAAGTATGATGGATGCCTCATGATTTTCTCTTAAGACTCTCAAAGATTTGCCCTTGCTCGATGAGGAAGGAGCAGGCAAGCTTTTGTGGTGAAGAACCGTCTGGTAAAGGACTTTCTTGGGAATTTTCCTGCTAAAGCTTCAGCTAACTTTTTACAACATGCATAATAAGCAGATATTGACATTCTTTGGCCCTCCAGAAAGTCAACAAGCAAAATACCTTGAGCATCTTAAAGAACTGTTGCCAAGTTCTTCCCTCTTGACAAATCCACTTCCACCACTCGGTAGACATTGCTTGGATTGTGCTTTGTCTTGGGATCACACTGGCAAAGCCAAGTTTCATCTCCTGTTAAAATTTTTTGAAGAAATTCTTCGGGATCTTGATCTTATTTGTTTAAAATTTTCATTGAAAGCTCTGTTTTGGTCTGCACCTGATCTGGTGCAATAGTTTTGGCACCCAGCAAGTGAAAAATTTGTTCAACGATAATTTTGTAGTCAGAATTGTGCAATCCCGAACCAGTTAAGATACGTATAGTGTTGTCTGTTTATGCTATTCATTGTCAGCCTTCCTCAAGGCATTGTGATGGTTAATATTAAGTGTCAACTTGATTGAAGGATGAAAAGTATTGTTCCTGAGTGTGTCTAGGAGGTTGCTGCCAAAGGAGATTAACATTTGAGTCAATGGACTGGGAAAGGCAGACAGACCCTCAGTCTGGGTGGGCACAAACTAATCAGCTGCCAGTGCAGCCAGAATAAAAGCAGAGAGAAGAACATGGAAAGACTAGACTGGCTTAGTCTTCTAGCCTACATCTTTCTCCCATGATGGATGCTTCTTGCCCTCAAACATTGGACTCCAAGTTCTTCAGCTTTGGGACTCTTAGACCTTTGACCACAGACTGAAGGGTGCACTGTCACCTTCCCTACTTTTGAGGTTTGGGGGCTCAGACTGGCTTCCTTGCTCCTCAGGTTGCAGACAGCTTCTGCAAGGAGTATTGACTCACACCTCACCTTGTGATTGTGTGAGTCAATACTCCTCAATAAATTAATATATATATATATTTATATATATTATATGTATATTTATATATATATATAATATATATATTCTGTCCCTCTAGAGAACCTTGACTAATACAGGCATGAACAAAATTAATTTTCTTGCATACTGATGTGGATGGTGTATTGCTGTGGCTTTCATCGTCAACATTCTCTTGTCTCTTCTTAAAATGAATTACTCATTGTAAAAACGTGTCATTGTTCCTATAAACTTTTCATAAAGCATCGGTGATTCACCATTCTTCCACTCAAGCTTCATCATAAATTTGATATCTGCTCTTGCTTCAATTTTAGCAGGATTTTTATTGCTCTGATAGGGGCTCTTTTCATTCTTCTATCTTATCTTTCTTAGTACCAAAAATTAGATTCTGCTCACACATGTTATTACAAGGTGGCATGAATTTTTGTTTATTTCAAAAACAAAATTATGTTCAATTTTTTTCATAATACACATTTTTCATGAACTTTTTAAAGTTTCCTAGTAGATAAATAACCTTATTTAGCCATATATATGTGTGTGTGTATAAGTGTTTTATACGTACATACATATATATATATAAAATATAGGCATTCATATAAATGTGTAACATATAATGACAGACATATGGTTGTATAACCTTATTTAATTGGTTGAGGTTCCATAACCTCGCAAAGTCTCAGTTTTATTTTCTGAAAATCGAGGAAAAGAATGTCATGGTATTTAATTTAAATCCTTCGACTTCATATAGTACAAGAGTTACTAAGGAGTTTTTGTTTAAATAAAATTGGTTTATTCCCACAAGCCAATGGCTTTATTCACAATAGCATCAATTCTTTGTAATGTTGAAGGGGAAATCTGGTTTGTTAGATGCTTCAAGAAATAGTGAACAAAAAACCATATGTAATCTGCATTATTGGTGAAATGTACCTGATTTTCACTCTATGAGCTGACTTTAGAAATAACCCATTAGGTGATATGTAATATGACTTCATTCTGGAAATTACCTCATAGTATTATAATGAGAAATGATGATGACAATGATGATGGTGATAGTGATAAAAAAGTAGTAAATTTTCTTTCAGATCAAATTCTTAAAAGGTCATATCCAGCTATTTGATGTGCAATGCTAAATATAGATGGGCGACATGTACATTTAAGAAATGCATAAGCATTTATGTCCAAGTGCTATGGCTTGAATATTTGTCCCATCCAAACCTCATGTTGGAATTTGATCCACAGTGTTGGAGGTGAAGCATGATTGGAGATGCTTGGATCATGAAGGTAGAGCCCTCACAAAAAGATTAATGCTTCCCTGTGAAGAGGAGCAAGTGAGTTATCCCTTTATTTGTTTCTAGGAGAGCTGGTTGTTTAAGAAAAAGCCTGGTGCTTCTTCTCTCACTTCCTCTGTCACTACGTGATCTCTGCACATGTGGACTCCCCTTCGCCTTTCACCATGAGTGGAAACAGCCTAAGGATTTCATCAGATTCTTGATCTTCCAGCCAGCACAATCATGAGCAAAATAAACCTTTTTTATTTATAAATTACCAAGTCTCAAATATTCATTTATATTAATAGCAGCACAAACAGATTCAGACACCGAGGTAATTTAATGTTTCAGAAAAAAAAGTTTTCATACATAGACATACATGTACACACATATACATGTACCTTTTAGGTACATTTAAGGAACACACAAACAAACAAAACATTATTGCGCTATACTGGTGCAATAAAACTCCTTGACTCTTATTTTGCTTTTTTCTTCTCTGTCAAGAAGAATAACCTTTGGACTGTGAAGAGTAGAGTGAACATTACTGAAAGCAAAGTAAATACACTCATGGTGGGTAAAAAGGTTGTAAGAGTACACATATTTGCTTTGCATGAGTTCAAACCTTTTGACAGATCTCAATTACACACCAGGGTCTCAAGAGAATGTCTAAATTAGATAACTGCCATTGATCTTTCATTCATGTAAAGACAAAGAGGTTCTAAGAGACTGGAAAAGGGAACATTCCATAAATAATTAAAAGGAGGAATAAGGTTTATTCCACAAACCACTCACTGGTAAGCTTCTATTGTGTCTGCTAAAAACATTAAAATCCCTTTAGACTGAATTTTCAGTCTAAGATGTAAGTCTTTTGCCATGATAAGATTGCTCTTCTCCCTCCCTTCCTTCTTTCCTTCCTTCCATCTTTTTTTCTTTCTTTCCTTCCTTCCTTCCTTCCCTTCCTTCCACTGCATTCTTTCTTTTCTCCTTTCTTCCTTCCTCTCTTCTCTTTCTTTCTCATATTTCATTTCTAAATATTTCTTACAAAGATAGTACAAAAATTGCCAAGATAGGATGGATAGTTTTCATATACCTTGCAACTAGTTTCCCCTTTTATTAACACCTTACATTAGTATGGTGTATTTATTATAGCTAATGAGCCTATATTGGCACATGTATAAGGATTATTATTATTATTATTTTTTTTATATATACTTTTTATTGCATTTTAGGTTTGGGGGTACATGTGAAGAACATGCAAGATTGTTACATAGGAACACACATGGCAGTGTGATTTGCTGCCTTCCTCCCCATCACCTATATCTGGTATTTCTATTAACTGAAGTCCATGCTATATTCAGAATTTCTTGTATTTTACCCAATGTCTCATTTCTGTTCCAAGGTCCTATAAAAGATAACACCACATCACATTTAGTAGTCTCGGCTTTTTAGGCTCCATAGGCTGTGACAGTTTCTCAGACTTTTCTTGCTTTTGATGACCTTGACAGTTTTGAGGAATTATAATAAGATTAGATCATTTATAGAATCTTGCCTGATTAAGATTTGTCTGATTAGATTGGGCCTACAGGTTTTTAGGAGGGAGAACAGAAAGGTAAAGCACTATTTTCATGACATCATATCAAGAGTTCATACTATCTATATGACTTATAAGTGTTGATTTTGACCTCGATTACTTGGCTGAGGTAGTGTTAATTATGTTTCTTCAATGTCAAGTGACTCTTGTCTTCACTTTCCAAACTGTACTTTTAGAAGGAAGTCATTGTGTTCATCCACAGTTAAGGAGTGGGGAGTTATGTTCTTCCTCCTTGAAGATAAAGTATTTATGGAAGTTATCTGACATTTTTCTTCACTTGAAATTTTTCTCTTCTTTCCTGTTTATTTTTTATCTCACATTAATTTGTGTCAGCATGAACTCATAGATGTTTATTTTATACTTCAGATTATAATTAAACCATATTTTGTTGCTCAAATTATTTCTGATTGGCTGAGTACTCTTTCAGCTAGCTTCTCTGTCCCTTTGACATGTTTCTGTGTTGGCTGTCTCTACTTCTGGTCCTTTAAGATGCTAAAGGCTCATCTTGCTTATTTCCTGACTGCCATGGTTTAAATATATTTGTCCTTTCCAAAATTCTTGCATTGGAAACTTAATGCCTAATGCAAAGGTATTGGGAGGTGGGGCCTAATGAGAGGGTGCTTAAGTTATGAGGGCTTCTCCCTCACAAATGGATTAATTATGCTATTAAAAAAAGGGTAGGGGTGGGCGCTCTCTCTTTCTCTCTCTTCCATTCTTTTCCCTGTCAGTAAACAGGTACAAGGCCCATGCTAGATGCTGGTGCCTTGATCTTGAACATCCCAGCCTCTAAAACCCTGAGAGTAAATTTCTCTTTTTGTGAATTACCCAGTCTCAAATGTTCCATCACACATGTGACCAAGACATATATAATCACGAAACAGACTAAGACACTGCCCTAGCCCTAGTATCAGCCATTTTTCTAAGGAAAGTGGTTTCCTTCACTGGTAATGGTACTAGAAACCAAGATCTTGACACTATATATATATTGCATGTCTTTTTATTTCTAGGTCCTTTCGGCCGACCGAGCAAAGAAATACGTGCACATATACGAACACATGTGTGGGTTTTATATTTATAGACATTTATATACAGGTTATATAGATCCATATATATGCAATGGGTTGCATATAGGAATATGTAAAGATTCATATTGATGCATATATTGTGGATATGTTAAGCTAAGAATAAGGTTATTACAGATGTCTCCAACTATAATCCATCACACATGTATCATTCTGGCTTTATTATCTTGCTTATTTGTAACCTCCCACTTCAACAGTGAGAAACCCAGCTTCTGCCATTCACCATTTAGTCATGTAATTGTTCGATTTCAGCACACATGTGGTGTGAAAACTATTATCCTTTATCTCCATAATAAACAACTTTTCCAACTAGAGTGTAGTATTTCCATACAATTTCTTTTACTTTTCGACTTCTAGAATCCACTCACTTCAGAAATTACTTGGATCAGCACCTTTCCCTCTGACTCCCTTAAGTTTGTTTTATAAGTTAGTAATATTTTGTTAGATTCTTTTGTCATATTCTACATTCCTTTCTGGAGTCCTCTGACTTCCTCAATGAATTTTTTTAGATTCAAGTGTACTGTTTCTGCTATAACATTCTATTGATTTTGACAAATGCAATTTGCCATTTATCCACCTTTATCGTAGCATACAGAATAGTTTCACTGTCCTAAAATTCTTCTGTACTTCATCTATTCAACCCTTCCTCCATATGCCCAATCCTTTAGCATACACTGATCATTTTACCCTCTATATCTGTATAATTTACCTTTCCCAGAATATCACATAACTGGAATCATAAGAATCATATACATATACATATATATATACACATACATACACACACACACACACACACACACACACACACACACACACATACTTTCACTGATTGGCCTCTTTTGCTTCACAGTATACATTTAATATGCATTTAAGAATCATTCACATATTTTTGTAAGTTGATTGTTCACTTAATGTTACGGCCAAAAATATTCCATTCCACGAATGTGTCACGGGTTGTTTATCCATACACCTACTGAAGTTGCTTCTAGGTTTTGGTGATTATAAATACTGGTGCTATAAATATTCATGTTAAGGTTTTTGTGTGGACGTAACTTTACTCATTAGGCAGGTGAATACCTAGGAACCTGATTGCTGGACTAAATGGTAAGGCAATATTTAGCTTTGTAAACTAACAAACTACATTCCACAATGGCTGTGTCATTTTGCATCCCCATGAACAATAAATTAACATTCTTACTGCTTGGATTCCTTACCAGTGTTTAATCTTGTTGGCTTTTGGATTCTAGCCAAATAGGTATGGAGTGATACTTTATTGTTATTTTAATTTTTATTTTTAATACAACAAAAAATATTGAACATGTTTTCAGACACTATTTGCATCATCTTCTTTGTTGAGATGTATTTTGAAATATTTGACCATTTTTAAAGTGAGTTGCTTGCTTTCTTACACTTAACTTCTAAGAGTTATTTGTATATTTTGGAATGAGTCTTTCATTAGGCATGTATTTTACAAATATTTTCTAGTCTGTAGCTTGACATTTCCTTCTCTTACGGTGACTTTGAGAAGTTTTTATTATTAAGTGCCTAATTAACTGTTTTCTTTTTAATGAGTTGTAATTTTGGTGTTGTATCAAAATCTCATCACTAAATCCATGGCTACATAGATTTTCTCTTTTGTTTTTTCTAAATATTTTCAGTTTTACATTTTGCATTTAATTATATTACTCATTTTCAGTTATTTTTTGTGAAAGTTGTAACTTGTAAGGTCTGTGTCTTAGGTTCATTTTTTTTTTAAATTAGATGTCCAATTATTCTAGTTCTATTTGTTGAAAAGGTTATCTATTGAATTGCTTTTGGTCATTTGTCAAAGATCAATTGACTATATTTGTGTGGATTTATTTCTGGGTTCTCAGTTTCTTTCTATTGATCTATGTATCTAATACTTTCACCAATACCATGCTGGCTAAATATTGTAGCTTTACAGGAAGTCTTAAATTTGGATAATATCAGTCCTATAACCTGGTTCTCCTTCAGCCACGTGTTGGCTACTCTAGGTTCTTTGAGTTTCATTACAATTCAAGCAGTTATTTCATCAGTATCTACAACATAGCTATCTGGAACTTTTATTGAGATTTCATTGACTCTATAGATCAATTTAGGAAGATTAAAATTGAATAATGCTCAGTATTCTGATGCATGAATAAAAAAGATAACTTCATTTTGTCTGTGCGCAGTGAGTCACACCTGTAATCCCAGCACTTTGGGAGGCCGAGGTGGGTGGATCACCTAAGGTCAGGAGTTTGGACTGGACAAAATGATGAAACCCCATCTCTATTAAAAACACACACACAAAAAAAGATATCTCCATTTCTTCAGATCTTTGAGTTCTGTCATCAGAGTTTTGTAATTTGCTACCAATGGATCCTTTTCATATATTGTTATATCTATTTTATTATTATAATGTTATTGTGAGTAATTTTTTTTTTTTGAGACAGAGTCTCACTCTGTCACTCAGCCTGGAATGCAGTGGCGTGATCTTGGCTCACTGCAACCTCTGCTCCCCAAGTTCAAGCAATTCCTCAGTAGCTGGGACTATAAGCGCATGCCACTACACTCAGCTAATTTTTGCATTTTTAGTAGAGACAGGGTTTCAGCATGTTGGCCAGGCTGGTCTCGAACTCCTGACCTTGTGATATACCACCTTAGCCTCCCAAAGTGCTGGGATTACAGGCATGAGCCACTGTGCCTGGCCAGTAATATTTTTAAAATGTCAAATTTTAATCTTTCAGCAGTGACATAGAAAAAAATTGAATATGCATATTAATCTTGTATCTTGTGACCTTGCTATACATATTATTAGTTCCAAAATTTTTTTGTTGTTAACTTTTTATATATACAATTACGTATTCCAAGAATAAAGATGATTGTATTTCTTTCTTTCCAATCTGCATAACTATATTTTGTTTTTTGTATTCTTGCCCTATCAAAGACTGTAGTACACTTTGAATAGGAATAGTGAGAAAAGAGATTCTTGGTTTATTTCTAGTCTTATAGGAAAAGCCTTTTATTTCGTTAAGTACAATGTTATCTATGGGCTCTTTGCTGACGTCCTTCATCAAGCTGAAGAAGTTCCTCTCTATTTTTACTTTGCTGAGAGATTTTTATTATAAATGTGTGTTAGATTTTTTGAAATATTTTTTCTCTTGAATTTATGGATGCAGTTATATAATTTTTTTTCTTTAGCTTATTGATGTGAAGGATTATATTAATCGATATTTAAAAGCTTAACCAGCCTTGCATACCCAAAATAAATCCTGCTTAGTCATGGTGTATAATACCATTTATTTATTCATTGTTATATTAAACTCATTACTATTTTGTTGTGGATTTTTACATGAATGTTTATGAGAGATATATCTTTGTAGTTTCCTTTTATTCATCTTTTTCCAGTTCTGATATGATTATAATGATGGACTCATAGAAAGAGTTCATATTCTGTAGTAGACTGTAGTAAATTGGTATCATTACTTCCTGAAATATAAGTAATAAAAATAAGTTTTGCACTTGTTGTAAATTAAGTTCTAAGAACTTTTATGCTGTTGTCAATGAAATTATTTTCTTAGTTTTATTTTCAGATTCCTCATCACTGGTGCATAGAAATATAATTGATTTTTATTAATTAATCTTATATCTGACAACCTTTTTGACTCTTTATAATCACTTTTTAGTAGACTCTTTAAGATTTTTATATGTAATATCATCTGCAAATAGAAATAATTTTCTTTCTTTCTCTTAATTTGAGTGCCCATTGTTTTCTTATCTAATTACCCTGGCTAGAATCTCTACTACAGTATTGAATAGAAATAATGACATTGTACATCTTGTTTCTCATCTTAGGGGGAAAGCATCTAGTCATTTCGCATTAAGTATTACGTGAGCTATGGGGGTTAATTTTTTTTGGGGGGGAATATATATAATTTATCCAGCTGTGGAAGTTGACATCTATTCCTAAGTTGTTGAGGGATTTTATAATAAAAGGATGTTAGTTTTTGTGAATGCTTTTTCTGTGTTTATTGGGATGATTATGGGACTTTCAACTTTTATTCCATTGATACGGTGTATAAAATTAATTAATGTTTGGATATTAAAGCTACTTTGGATTTCTGAGATAAATTCCACAAGTCTTTCTAACCTGCTAAATTTTATTTGCTAGTATTTTGTTTAAGACTTTTATGTCTATATACAAAAGGAATATTCATTTGCAGTCTTTTATGTTGTGATAGATTTGTTTGGTTTTGGTATCAGAGTACTATTAGCTTCATAGGATGAACTGAGTAGTGGTCATTCCTCTTTCATTTTTAAATTTTTTTTTTAAAAAAATGTGCATTGATTTTTAAAAACGTTGTGTAGATTCACTAGTGAGGCTGTCTGGTCCTGGGCTTTTCTCTCTGGATTATTATTATTACTATATATTTGTGTTTTTCTAGGAATTTGTCTATTTTATCAAATTAATTATTAGCATACAATTTTTCAAGTATTTCTTGAAATTCTTTTTATTTCTGCAAGGTTATATTAATGTTCTCTCATTTCCAATTTTATTTATTTGAGTCTTTTTTATGGTTAGTCTAGCTAAAATATTTTTTTAATATTCTGTCCATTTTGTTGAGATTTTCAACAAAACATGTTTGCTTGCATTGATTTTCTCTACTGCTTTTCTATTCTGTTTTACAATTCTGTTCCCTAGAGTTTATTATTTCTTTATTTCCACTTGTTTGGGGTTCAGTGTTTTTTTTTTGTTGTTTTTTTTTTTGTTTGTTTGTTTGTTTTCAGTGCCTTAAAGTAGAAGGTTAAGTTATTAATTTGAATTTTCTTTTCTTTTTTACTGTCAGCATTTATACCTAGATTTTTTTTCTCTAAACACTGCTTCAGCTGCATTTCATAAATGTTCTGAGGTTGTGTCTTTTTTAAGTAATCTCAGAGTATTTTCTGATTTTCTTTTGATGTCTTCTGATCCATTTGTTACTTAGCAGTGTACTGCTCAATTCCACATATTTGTGAATGTCCCGGATGTCTTTCTGTTACTGATTTTTCATTTTGTTCCATTATTGTCAGAGAACATACTTTATATTTTTTCCTCTTTAAATTATTGATATTTGTGCTGTGTGCTAGCATATGGTGTTTCCTAGAGAATGTTCCATGTGCACTTGAGGAGACTGTATATTCTGTAGTTGTTAGATGGAGGGTTTATTGATGTATGTCAAGCCTACTTGGCTTATATTGTTAAAATCTTTTATTTACATGTTGATTTTCTGCCTTCCTGTGTTTTCATATCTAAGAAAATATGTCATTATTATAACCAGATTATTGATATCGCCAACTTTCATTGTTAAACTGTTTTTATTCTGTCTGTTATGTTACATACGTTTTGGTACGCTGTTCTTAGGTGCGTATATACTCGTAATTAATATGTTTTGGTAATACATTTAACCTTTTATCATTATAAAATGTCCCTCTTATTTCTATTAATATTTCTTTTTTACTTTAACATTTATTTATTACTGTTATTTTTATAGCCATTTCTGTTTTCTTGTGATTGCTATTTATGTGGTATATATTTTTTTATCCTCTTATTTTTTGCCTATTTATCTTTGAGTCCAAAGTATATTTCTTGTACACAATATATGGTTGTATCTTGATTAGTATTAATATAGTTGGATTGCCTCTTGCCGTCTTAACATTTTGTTTTGTGTGTATCTGGTGTCTTTCTTTCTCTCTGCTTACATTGCCCATATGCTCTTTTTTTATTTTTTATTTTTTGAGACGGAGTTTTGCTCTTGCTGCTCAGGCTGGAGTGCAATGTTGCATGATCTCCACTCACTGCAACTTCTGCCTCCCAGGTTCAAGAGATTCTCCTGCCTCAGCCTCCCAAGTAACTGGGATTACAGGCACCCTCCACCATGCCCAGCTAACTTTTTGTGTTTTTAGTAGAGACAGAGTTTCACCATGTTGGCCAGGCTGATCTGGAACTCCTGACTCAGGTGATCCACCCACCTCAGCCTCCCAAAGTGCTGGGATTACAGGCGTGAGCCACCACACCCTGCCACCCACATGCTCTTGCATATTGCCTACTTTATTCATGAGATGCTTTAGCATATTAATCACAGTGTTTTAAACTTCTGGTCTGTTAATGCCAATGTCCCTGTCATACCTAGGTCTGGTTTTGATGCTTTGCTTTGCCTCTTCATACTGTGTGTTTTTTGCCTTTTTGTGTTTCTTACAGTTTTCTCTTGATATCCAGACATTATGTGCTGGGCGAGATGAAGTGCTGGAAATAAGCTTTAATAAGGTGGGTAAAGTGTGGGGGGCAGGGAAACGTTCTATAAGTCTTGTGATCTCAGTCTTTTAGTAGCCTGTACCTCTAAAATGTGAATTTCATATGTGATTCTCAGTCACCACCCTCCCCCATTAGGTGGGATAGGGTGGTTAGTGTGGGCTGGAGTGAGCATTTCCCTTTTTCCATGTGAAAGGCTTAGAGAGGGCTGGAATTTGTCTTCTTTCCCCAGGTCAGTTAGGTCCTGGTAAAGTCCAGAAGGTTAGGCTCTGGTGAAATAGGTCTTTTCTGAGGGCATACCTTAAGAAAACAGAGTGCTCTGGTGTATTTCAAAATCATTCCTTTTCCCCTCTTCTCTTCCAGAAGGATGAGAAGATTTTCCTCTGAAATTCCCTGTGCAGACCTGGTAGAGCTCCTGGAGGTGAAACTCAGGAAAGTATAGGGGCCTCCCTATGACTGGAAACCTCTGGAGATTTAACTCTCTAAGTTGCCCTCACTGAGCCTCCAGAAATTCATAAATCCTAGCATGGTGGTTGTATTCCTGCCAAACTTTTAAATAGTTTACTCCATTCCTACCCTCATGAGCTCTGATGAGTTCACATCAATACTTGTCCTTTTCCTCTCTAGGTAAGGTGTTTAATATCCCCCCTCTCTTCTCTCAAGGTTTTGTGTTGTCTCTGTATTTTGAATGTGGCATCTCTAGGTGCAGCTTTTTTGTTGTTAATTCTCCTGCTTATTGTTCATTGAGTTTCCTGAATCTATAGTTTAGTGCCTGTCATTCATTTTGGATAATTATCAGCCTTGATTACCTCAACTGTTTTCTCTACTACATTTATTTCTTCTTTTCCTTTTGACACTCTCGTAACACTTATGTTAAGCCTTTTGAAATTAGTGCCACAATTTTGGATGTGTTATCTCTTTTTAAAAATTGTATTTTTCTGTTTGATTTTCAGGTTGGGAAGATTCTACCGACTTATCTTCAAGTTCATTGATTTTTTCATTCGTTTGTCCTCAGCTGTGTCTAATCTATTGATGAGCTCATTCTTCAAAGCTATACTTCACTTTTTACAGTGCTTTTGATTTCTAGCATTTCCTTTTCTTCCTTAAAATTTCTACATCTCTCCTTACATCATTTACCTGTTCTTGATTGTTGCTGCTTTTTCCACTGGAGCCCTTAACATATTAACTACAGTTACTTTACATTGATTTTATGATAATTTCATTGTCTGTGGCATGTGAGAGTCTGGCTCTGCTGCTTACTTCATTTCATCACATTTTTTTCTTATATTTTGACATTCCTGTTCATTTTCTTCTTTGGTTGAAGACCAAATACAGTCATCAGGTAATAGAAACTCGGGAAAAATGTGAGAATTTATTTTAATCAGACTAGGAGTTGTGCTGGGTTTGACGTTTGTTGTGGTTATGAGTGTTAAAGCCTTCAAGTTTCTCTAGGGTCTTTTTTTCTCAAATTTTGACTGTGGGCTTCCCTGAGCACTCCCCTCATCAGAGGGCATCTGCCTCTTGTAGCTCTTTCACTTGTGATTCGCTGCTATTATACTGAATCCCTGTTGGTGTGGTAGTAAGGTGTGGGGAGGGAAGTTGTGGTACGCAGCCTAAAATTAATACCATGTACTGCCTGACACCTGAAACTAGGTATATTGTGAATGTTTTAATCTCAGTCCCCCTGCTTATTGTGCTCCTGTGAATAAAGTTCACTAATCAAATAACCCTCCTCATCACAGTGACACAGCATGACACTTGAATATGAGGAGTTCCTTACCAGATTACTTAAGGGTGTATTTTGGCTTCCTGAAGTCTGAAGGCTGGGTAATGAGCCAAGGTTATGGTGCTCAGCCAAAAAGCAGGTGTCCCTGAGAACCCAAACATCCCAAAGAGTATCTGAGAACCTACCAAGAAAAACAACCTCATCACTCAAACACAGTAGGCAAAGAGCTAGCAAATTAGCTTAAAAGCAATTTAGTCATGAGATGGCGTGGACTCTTGTCTGTCCTACTGCTGTCCAGGAATGCCCTGTATATAAGTCCTAATAAGTTCATCTACTCTTCATGCTGGAGTTATCTGGATCATTCTTTAGTCTTTCAATTTCTTCCCAACTTGGGGGAGGATGTTACAGTCTGAAGGTTTTCTTGTAACAATGCCTGCCTATCCCTGGGAAGGCTTCAGTTCCCTGCCAGCCTGCAGAATAATTTGAACAAGCCGATCACATCTTCTATGGGAACCAGAGGGCACCTAACCCCCTTGATAGTACAAATCCCAGTCCCCAAAGACCCTACTTATTCAATATCTTCGTGAGTACAAACTGCACATGACCTTGCATGTCTTACAATGCCCTCCTCCTCTAGGCTGTGGGTATATGTGACTAGTAAATTGCTTTTGATTTAATCTCTCCCATGTTGGATGTTGCATGTTCCAACATTCTACTAACTCTGAGGTGTAAACCTTCTTATATCAAGAGGCATATTTCAAAAGAGGGTGAAATGAAATAATCGAAGCAGAAGTGTTCTACAATATTACAAGTAAATATTTATCTTTCAGTAAGCCTGTGTCTCTGGGTTGTAAACCTCACAAGTTTGTTTCTTTCCACCAGTGGTACTCTATCTCCACCATGGAGGAGGCAAGAAGGGTAGAGGAGGGTGGAGTGGAAGAAATGACCTTTCCCCAGATGGGATAAAGCTCTAGTAAAAGTCTTTTCCTCTGGCATGTAGGTTTTGGTTATGTACACCACTCTGAGAGTTTCACAATGTTTTTTCTTTTCCTTCCCCTGACAAAGCTACAAGGAAATATTTCTCTGATCCTCACTGTGAGAACCTGATAGAATTTCCAGAGTTAAAAACCCTAAAAGTTTAGGGGATACTCTAGGGCAGAGGCCCCTAGCAGTTTCTGTCTCTCACATTAATTTACAGCTATGATAATTTTGATATAATAAGAAAAACATATTTGGTCTTCACCCACTGTGTCCAGCAGAGATCCTAAAACCCTTGTAATTTCCTAAGTGATAGGGTGAGAGGAGTGTCGTTCGTTATTTATTATAATCCCTTTTCAACAATACCTGAAATTTATGTTAATTGGTGACTCTTGGTGGATGGTGGCTGGTGGCCAGAGAAATCACGTGATTAGGTCCACCTCCAGAATTTCATGAAAGGGAGAGGAGCAGGAGATTAGGTCCAATCACCAATGACCAATGATTTAATCAATCATGTTTACATAATGAGATCTTCATTAAAACTTTACGTAATGTGGTTCAGAGGGCTTCTGTGTTGGCAAATACATCCATCAGATGCTAGGAGGTGTCATGCCTAGAGACAGCATGGAAGCTCCATGCCCCTCCCACCTGCTGTCCCCTAGGCATCTCCTCAATTTGGCTCCTCCTGAGTAGTGGTTTCTCTTATAATGAATTGGTAATAGTGAGTAGAGTGCTGTCCTCATATATTTGAGCTATTCTAGTAAATTACCAAATCTGGGAAGAGTAACTCCCCTGGTTGGTCAGAAGCACAGATCACAACCTGGGATTTGTACCTGACAGCTGAAGCAGGGGGAATATTGTAGGGCTGAACCCTTAAGCTGTGGAGTCTGTGCTAACTCTGGGTATTTAGTATCATAATTGAATTATAAGACACCCACTGGTTCCCTAAAAGTGGGAGAATTGCTAATGCGAAGGAAGCTCTCATCAGTTTCCTGTAAGATGTGTTGTTGTGCAAATAGAGAAAAACAGCTGTTTTCCCTTTTAAAACTTTACCTCCAGAAATTTGTAAAAGTTAGGATTTAAGTGTTCTTCCAAGGTAAGGGATTCAGCAGCTTCTGCTCCAGGTAAAAAGACCTCAGCTGTGGCTCTCTAGAGTTACCTGTTTCTCAAGATTTCAGGGCAACAGTTTGTATTAAAATTTCAGTTCTCTAATTGGTCCAGAAAAGTTATCAACATTAAGTTTATTCTGCTTTTCTTGTTGTAAGAATTTGAAGATTTTTGAGCATTTTATGTGTCAGAAGTCACACCAGAAGTGGTGGTTTTTTTTAAGTCTCTGACTAAAAATATGATTTAATTACTGAAATAAAATGTGCAAGCTATCAGTGTTATTTAAGCAAGAGCAGATATGTTTGTATCTTTCTGAAACTCTATGTCTCTTTATTTTCTTTGAGCAAGCTGTAGAGTCTTCATTTCAGTTACTATGAACTTCATGCATAATTCAGCCACTGCTGATAGAGAGTTGGTAACTAATTCAAATGATCCATCTCCCTTCTAAGACATTCTCGATGACACTCATTTATATGGTAGTAGCATGAGGTGCCTCTCCTATTTGTCTTATAAAAATGGAAATCCTAACTTTCCAGGTCATTTATTTGCTGTATTACTAACTCTTCAACTATCCAGATAATTTGCTGTCCTGCTGTTCTTTCCAGGAAAGCATATGTGATACAATACAAATGCTGCCAACATTATTTCCCCACAGATTCTGTGACTTGAGATGTTCCAAACTTCTCCATTATCAAATTCCCACTTTTGATGTGTCAAATATCAAATATATACACAAGTACACAAAACATCAATATTCCACTCAATGAATCAACAGAAAGCTAAACATTTTTGAATTTTTAATTAATTTATTTATTTTTAAATTTAATTATTTTTGAGACCAGGTCTCGCTATGTTGCCCAAGCTGGCTTTTAACTCCTGGGCTCAGGTGAAATTCTTACTTCAGCTTCCAGAATCCCTGGTATTTGCCACTGTGCCCAGCAGAATCCTTTTTAATTATCACCAAGGTTAAGAAATCTAATTAAATCACCACTCATATTCCAAATTGGTATTATACATGAAATGTTTTGTGCTGTTGTAAAGGAATATCTGAAGCTGCTAATTTATACTAAAAAATATTTGGCTCATAATTCTGATGGACAGAAAGTTTAAGATTGGACACCTGCATCTTGTGAGGGTCTCAGGCTGCTTCTATTCATGGTAGAAGGTGAGCAGAGCAGGTGTGTGTAGAGATCACATGGGGAAAGAGGAAGCAGGAGACGTGTGGGGGGTGCTAGGCTATGCTTAACTACCACCTCTTGAGGGAATTAAGAGTGAGAGCTAACTTACCCAGGAGAAAAGGCATTAATCTATTCATAAACTATCTCTCCCCGTGACCCAACCCTTCTCACTGGGCTCCATCTTTAATAGTAGGGATCAGATTTTAACGTGAGGTTTGAAGGGGACAAACATCTAAACCATCGGTAGTTTGATATTGTTCCTTTAACAATTTAATGAGGCTCTCAAGACTCAAATCAACACTTATTTCCTCCATGAACTTTCTACCAAAAAGTAAATCCAAGGAAGAGGTGTTTCGAATTAAACTGGATGGATGGATGATTGTCAAAGACTCATGCTGTCTTCCTCCGAGTGGTGCCAAAGGCTCATTCTTATAACAAGGACTCTGCCCTTAAATTAATTTCTAGAACCATGAAGAAACTCTGTTCAGGCTGACTTCATAGTCCACTCTCCAAAGAGGCATGCTCAAGGTTATCTGAGGTGCCAAAAGAAAATGGTAAAATTCCTACTCATGCGTTTCTTTATGACTTTCTATTTTTATATATGTTTTATGATGCACATAAAACATACACAAAATTATATTGTGTATTAGCAGTGGTATGTATAAGATTTATGAATTACAAAATCAATATACAGAGGGCACATGCACAGAATATTTACTGATAGGTATATGATATTAAAAATCTGGAGAATAATGATGTTCATTACTTGTGCTTGTTCTCCATTGAGCTTCATACAGCTTAAGATGCCTGTTCCTTAAAAAAAGTGAAATTCTGCTGTACCATATCCTCTCATATCTGTTCATGATGAAGTCCTTGAAATTTCCTGTGAGGGCTTTGCTACTTATCATCTGTTCCTTGGTTTATGTTTCTCTGTCTAGAATTCTCATTCATGTTCCTGTATGTAAAAACAGCACATCATGTTTTTAATTTTTATAAACTGATGTATCAAATATACAGGAAAGTATATGAAATAGATGTTTTATTTAATTTTATTTCAAAAATAAATTAACATAATTTCATTTTATTTAATAAATTCATAGAAAGCTAAACCCTTTTTAATTATCACCAATCTAATAAAATTATATCATCACTCACATCTCCTCATATTTCTACCACTCACTATTCCCACATTTGCCTGTAAAGTTATGATCGATTATTCAGAATTCTAACACACACATTCATGGCTGTGCCCTCATGGTCCATACTTTCCAACTTCTCTATGTGTGTTCTTTAGCTTTTAATTTTTCTCTAATCAGCTAATCAGCCTAACATCTTCGGTTCAAATTCCTCAGAGTAATAATTAAGTTAATTACTTTCCACCCTATGGTGGGGTCAACTTTCAAAAAAAACTTCATATGCCATTGAACTTGGTGCTGCTTATCAAGCAACCATCTGTAGCCACAGGGGTAAGAACAGGCCAGGCATAGTTTGCTTCATTAGAGCAGCATTTGTGGAAGTGGTCATTTCCCTCAGAAAAATACAATGATCGAGGCACACAGCTTGAATAGCCTACTCTGTGCAAGCTGTCTTTTGACTAATGAACCAAAATGAGGCATTGATTATACAGTTACATAGTTTTTAATTTTCTCTCTTTAAAAGTGTCTTTTGCTAAACTGAAGTCTTTCTGTTTATGAGATGGGCTAAAAGCAACTCATCACAGAAAACTCAGGAATAAATTAAATTATAGGCATACCTTGGAGATACTGTGGATTTGGTTACAGACCACTACAATAAAGCAAGTGTTGTGAAAAAGCAAGTCACACAATTTTGTTGTTTCAGTGCATATAAAAGTTGTGTTTACATTGTACTGCAGACTAAGTGTGCAATAGCATTATGTTATAGAAAAATGTAGAGATGGGGTGCGGTGGCTCACACCTGTAATCCCAGCACTTTGGGAGGCTGAGGTGGGTGGATCACAAGGTCAAGAGATCAAGAGCATCCTGGCCAAAATGGTGAAACCCCATCTCTACTAAAAAATACAAAAATTAGCTGGGCGTGGTGGTGCGTGCCGGTAGCCCCAATCTACTCGGGAGGCTGAGGCAGGAGAATTGCTTGAAACCGGGAGGTGGAGGTTGCAGTGAGCCAGGATCGCGCCACTGCACTCCAGCCTGGCACCTGGTGACAGAATGAGACTCTGTCTCCAAAAAAAAAAAAAAAAAACCACATAATGTAGATACCTCAACTAAAAATACTTTAGTGCTAAAAAATGCTAATGATCATCTGACTCTTCAAGAGGGTCTTGTCTAGATGTTGATGGTTGCTAACTAATCAAGTTGGGGTTGCTGAAGGTTAGGATGACCGCAGCAATTCCTTAAAATAATACAATAACGTTTGTTGCATCAGTTGACTCTTCTCATCATCAAAGATTTCTCTGTAGCATGTGATGCTGTTTGACAGCATTTTATCCACAGTAGACCCTCTTTTGAAATTAAACTTAATCTTTTCAAAGTCTGCCACTGCCTTATCAACTAAGTTTATGGGATATTCTAAATGCTTTGTTGTCATTTCAACACTGTTCACAGCATCTTCACCAGCTGTACATTCCATCTCAGTAAACCACTTTATTTGCTTATATTCAAGAAGCAACACCTCATCCATTAATATTTTATCATGAGATTGCAACAATCTAGTCACATCTTTAATCTCCTTGTACATCTTCATCAGAGCTCTTGAGTGACCAGAAACATTGTCAATGAACGGTAATCTTTGAAAGGAATTACTTTTTCTGAGTAGCAAGTTTTAGCAGTGAGCTTACAGTATTACAATAAACTGTCCTGTAAACAGATTTGCTGTGACTTTGGCTCTGTTGTTTCATTTCTAAAGCACAGATGGAGTAGCTTTAACATAATTCTTTGTTTTTCTTTTCTCTTTTTTTTTTTTTTTTTGAGAAAGAGTCTTGCTCTGTCACCCAGGATGGTATGCAGTGGTGTGATCTTGGCTCACTGCAACTTCTACCTCCTGGGTGTAAGTGATTCTCCTGCCTCAGCCTTCCAAATAGTTTGGATTAAAGGTGCCCACCACCGCACCTGGATAATTTTTTGTATTTTTAGTAGAAACAGGGTTTCACTATGTTGGCCAGGCTGGACTTGAACTCCTGAACTCAAGAGATCAGCCTGCCTTGGACTCCCAAAGTGCTGGGATTATAGTTATGAGCCACTGTGCCCACATGCTTTAACATAATTCTTAAGGGATATAGGATTTTCAGAATGATAAATGACCACTGGCTTTAACTTAAAGTCACTAGCTGCATTAGCCTCTAATAAGAGAGTCAGTCTGTCCTTTGAAGGTTTGAAGCCAGACGTTGACTCTTCCTCTCTAGCTATGAAAGTACAAGATGGCATCTTCTTCCAATATAAGCCTCCTTTGTCTACACTGAAAATCTGTTGTTACTATAGCTGTTTTCATCAATGATCTTATGTAACTTGCTACAGCTTCTACACCTGCACTTGCTGCTTTAGATGGGCTTTTGTGTTATGAAGACAGCTTCTTTCCTTAAACCTCATGAAACCACCTGTGCTAGGTTCAGACTTTTCTTCTGCAGCTTCCTCACCTCTCTCAAGCTTCATAGAATAGAAAAGAGTTGAGGCCTTGTTCTATGTTAGGTTTTGGCTTAAGGGACTGTAGCTAGTTTGATTGCTCCAGACTATTAAAACTTTCTCCATATCACCAACAAGGTTGCTTTGTTTTCTTATTTTTGCATTCACTGGAGTAGCACTTTTACTTTTCTTCAGTAAATGTTCCTTTGCATTCACAGCTTAGCGAACTGTTTGGCACAAGAGACCTAGATTTCAGCCTGTCTCAGATTTTGACAGGCCTTTCTGACTAAGCTTAAACATTTCCAGCTTCTGATTTAAAGTGAGAGACATGTGACTCTTTCTTTATTTGAACACTTAGAAGCCATTGTATTGTTATTTATTGGCCTAATTTCAACACTGTTGTGTCTCAGGGAATAGGGAGGCTTGCGGAGAGGGAAAAAAGATGGGGAACAGTCTGTTCGTGGAGCACCGAGAATGCACACAACTGTCATTGATTAGGTTTGCCATCTCATATGGATGTGGTTTGTGGTTCCCCAAAACAATTACAATAGTAACAGCAAAGATCACTGACCACAGATCACCCTAATAGATATAATTATAATGAAAATGTTTGAGATATTGTGATAATTACCAAAATGTGACACAGAGACATGAAGTGAGCACATGCTGTTGGAAAAATGGTACCAACAGAGTTGCTCAATGCAGGGTTGCCACAAACCCTCAATTTGTAAAAAAAGAAAAAAAATGCAACGTCTTTGAAGTTAAATAAAGTTTCACTTCAATACGATGAGGTGTGCCTCACTCTCCAAAGATGCGCCATCAACCCTTCCCTCTTTGTATGTGAATGCTTGTCTGATACATTCCTCATTGTCCTCATGGATCAGTGTTTGCCTTATCACTTATTTTGATGAGTAAGAGGAAGCCTGGAATCTTCCCCTTTTGCTCTTTTTGCAATCTGCCAAGTAAAAGGTCTAACTACTCAGCAACCACCATAATATAAGAAAGCCCAAGCTAGTGAGGGAGAAGAGGTCATATGGAGAAGTACTGAGATACCGCAGGTGAGACCTTAGACCTCACCACCTAGGGTAGCCAAGTGCAGCCAAGTCAATGCTGGATGGTGCTTCAGAACCACCCATCACAGCCTAGATACCTCCCCCCGAAATCATAAAACATAATAAATGGTGGTTTTATGTCAGCGAGTTTTGGGATTCTCACACACTAATAAATAATTATGGATGAGTATAGAGAAAACATGATTAAACAGATGCCAAAATTACCAAAAATAAGTTCCGAGAGTGACTGATTGTTCATTGGTAGAGCCAGCTGAGACAAGATGAGCCAGGGCCTGTTAAATACAGAGCCCTTGTAGAGACACACAGCCTGTTTCTGGCTAGAATAGTTGTAACGATGCACCATACAATCACGATCATGACTGCTGAGACTAATCTCTATACCCCTCTATAGCAGGTTTGTTCAGCACTTCATTACCTCATCACAGTTTATGTATACTTGAACAGCAAGTTCCCCTCACTTCCCACTGACACTACTTAGTGTGGGACCAGTGGCTCTGAGTGTCTTGCTAACTGCAACGGGGCCCATCAAGAACAAGTGACCATCAGGGACAGCAGCAGTGAATACGTCTGCATGCAACATCCTGAGAGCTGAGGGAATCAGATGTGACCAGTGGGCCCGGCCGACAGGCACTTTGTTTTGATGTGTGTCTTCTGCATATTCTCCTTGAAAGGGAGTTATTAGTTAACCTGTGTCTGGAAGAGATGAGGAGTAGAAAAATGCATTATGTCTCGTCATCTTTCAAACATAATCGTGCATAAAGTGAGAACAATTTTCTGTATGTGTTTCATACATGACCAGAGCAGACCATGGAAGAAGTTGGAAGTACCAAGTGGAAGTCAGAAAAATGCATCCTGACCTATTTTAGTGTAATTTAGCAATATTACTCGGTTGTGGTTCCACTTACATCAAACTCAAAATTAGGCAAAAGTAATCTATCATGTTAGAGTGCAGAAGATTGATTTCCTGTGGGGAGTCATCAACCGGAAGGGGCCCAATGAGTTTGTAGTGGGGCTGGGACAGTTTTCTGTGCCTTTACTTGGGCAGCAGTTACACAGATGTGTGTATCTGTGCAAGCATATTAAGCTGTACATTTAAGAATTTTGACCTTCCTGTATGTAAGTTGTATCTTAATTTAAAAATACAATGAAAGGAGTGAAGAGTCAGGGGAATAGTGCTAAACCAGATGGAGCACCAGGGCAACAGGCACAAAGTCTTACTGCTGAAATCCAGACTGTTTTAGGCTAAGACTTATCCAGGAATTAAATCCATCTTTCCTATTCATCAAGAAGAGTCACAGAGCTCTAAAAAAGTTTTGTTTATGTCTTCTTTTAACGATTCATTTCAGTTTTTCAGCACCCTTCCCAACACAAAAAGAAATTTCTGTCATCTTACATGCAGAAAAAAGAAATCATAACAAAACACAATAAACTTTATATATACAGATGTGTTTCACATTATGGAACCTAGAAATACCAAAAATAAAATTGCAAAGTTATAAAACAAATATATCAGGGCTAATTAGGGATTTACCTATAGTACGATGTGATCATAAGAATTTACTGCCAAGATTATTAGTCTCTAAAATAGTATCTAATATTTAATATTAAAATTACGTTTTAAATTTTTCTTATATTAAATGCCTAAAGTAAGATACATTTACATGCCCAATTCTAGGCACCACTTACTAATTCCAAAGACTTATATATTCTAATAATATAGTTGGATAAAATAAAAAAGAAGTTAACATGGTAATGTGGCCATACTCTGTCATACTGCCTCTGAAATATTTGGTGTGGTGGTAGAGCATGGAAGAGCAACTAGCAAACTTAGAAGTCAGCGTTTCATTTACATTGCTGTTTTGACAAGAAACATATTTACTAATAAAAGTACAGCTTCATCTGCAATGAATGTCACTGAAGGAGATCATTATTAACTGATTTTGAATGAGCACACAGAAGTGATGAGTCGCATTAGAAGCAGATCTAAAGTCACATGAAAATTAACAAAACAATTTATTACTAAATAATACTTCATACTGATCAGACACTTTATGCTCTTCAGAGTATCTGCATTATACACTGTCTCATTGATCCACAAAATAATTGTATGTGAGAGACAGGTAGCACTTTGATTTTCATATTTGATGAAAGAGGCTCAAAGGACATTAAGTAAAGTAACTTCAAATCCAGATGTCTTCTGTCTTGTCAATTGCACTATGTTTTGCAGGCTTTATTGCTATTACCTTTGTTAATGTCATTAATAAAAAAGAATGTCTTAAATGAAACAAAAACATCGTCAGTCTGACAGCAAAAGTACAAATAGGCTTCTTTGCTAATTTATATTCATTCCCATGTTTGTTTGGTACCCAAGTTAAGTTTAAAGTCACAGACTGTATTTTCGCTTTAAAATAGAAATTTTCTAATTTCTCAAATGACTGGAAGATGATCATGGTGCAAGTCTTACCTGTACTGTTTAATCTAATTCCGGATTAATTATTTCACTGGCATCCCTGTCAACTTGAGAATCTACTTCCACTAAAGGTAGTAAAGATGGTCTATCTGCTAATTGCCCAAACTCTGGAAACAGAGAATTCTGGACCTTGAATAATGTCTCGAAATCTATGGGAATCAATGCTACTGGCTTCTTCAAATACTGTCACAGACCAACAAACAAGAAGCTGAGTACAGAGGTAATAGCCCTGAAAAAAATTTGTCCAAGTAGTGTTGCAATAAATAATTGAAAGAGATTGTTTTAAGACAGAGGTCAGAGTCCAGGGGTTGACGTTTAAATTCTGACACTCTCTTAGAAGACCCCATGAGTTACCTCCTCTCTCAGCCATCTGTAAAGTGTAGGTATACTAATAATTACTTGCAAGATTACTAAAAGGTTTAAGTCAAGAAAATGTATGCAAAGTGCCTAGAACACTGTAGAAATGATACCTACTACAGCAGGTGGAATAGAAACATTAACTATAGTAGGTATAAAATAAACATAGTTCAGGTAATAAAGAGTGGAAACTGTTGCTTCAAGGACAAAAGGAAGATCAACCATTTCTCAGGCCTTTCTCTTGCTACCCTGAAATGATTTAATAATCTTTGTTTCCAGAATGTAGTGTTTGCGTAGCCATCTGATTGCAAGTATCACATAATTACAAAATGACTATGTTAATGGAAGATGTTGTTGGTTTTTTAAAGAGAAAGGTTTTCACATTTTGCATCTAAATTCATTGATTATGCATAAAGAGGTCGGGAAAGCCTTGTGGCTTTATTAAATTGATCAGCATCTAATAACTTAATTATCTACAGAAATAGATGTTACTTCAACTGAAAACAAATTATTAACTTGTATACAGGGAAGAAAATGAAAGCATTGAACACTGTGGAGATTTAGAAAATGATCATATTGAGGCTAAAAGGAGAAAGAAACAACAAAACATCAGGTCTCCTGATTCAGGCTCAACTCTAATGTTTTCTAAATTATTTTCATCTTGAATTTATATATATTTATATATATCTCATTTGACTCCAGCTTAAGAGTTTGTGCCTGCACCCTGCCCCCATCCCAACAGACACATGCACCAGGACCAGGATGCTGTGAAACCCAGAAGGAGTTATAAAGTACTTTTGTTTTTCAGATTTCTGACTGAATTGTGATTTTTTTTTCTTATGCTGGGAAAGAAAGCAGCACTTCCTAGCTCTGTTCATCTCTTTGAAAATAAAATCTTTGCCTGTGAATAACCACTAACTCAAAGAGATACTCAGATGTGTTTTCTTTCTTTTCCTTCTTCTTTCCTTTTCTTCTCCCCCTTCTACCTTCCCCTCCCCCTCCCCTCTTCCCCTCCCTTCTCCTCCCCTCTCCTCTTCTCCCCCTCCTCCCCTACCCTCCCCTCTCCTCCCCTTCCCTTCCCTTCCGTTTTATTCCCTTCCCTTCTCTTCCTTTTGTTCCCTGCTTTTTTATTCCCCTCCCTGCTCTTCCTGGTGTTCCCTGCTTTTTTTCTTAGAACACTTGCTTCCAGGTTGCCTCTTGTGTTGCTTACTGTCTAAACATCTGACTCATTGTTAACCTGCAATTTCTAAGAAGAGGACCAGGTCAATCCCACCTGGCTAGGCCACTTTTCTTTGGCCTTGGCTTTCCTTTGACCCTGAGTTGGGCTCACCCCATCGTAGTGAAGTCTTGATTTGCCATGGAGAAACACCTCTTTCAACATGACCTGGGTCCATAGTGCTTTAGCTTGATAATGCCAAACTTCACTTCCATGTTTAGGAAGTGTCTACTGTATTTATCTTAGATTCATTAGGTGGAACTAGAATTCTTCTATGATTCACAGATTATAGTCATAAAATACAAGAAGCTAAAGTTGAAAATAATCTTAGATAAACTTTGTTTTCCTAGATCCCCTATTATAGATAAAGAATGGAGGTCACATTATGTTAAGTGATGTATCTGAGGTCATAGAAAGGAAGGCAGAGGCTGTCAGAATTACAGCCTGGAAATGCCACACCTGAGTAGATTGAGAAGAAGCAGCTGAGTTTGTGAGGACAACTGCAGGACCAGGTATTGAGGAGGATGGTGATGCAGGATGCGGAACTAGCTACACCAGCACACAGAATTCAAGGCCACTGGTGAAGTCAAAGATAGACAGACGGGCACCAAACGGCACATCATGGGGGGAAAGGAGGAATGGTCCACAGGCAGATCAGTATCTGGAGCTCAGTGGAGGTTAGAGGAAGCAGAAGGACTGTGCCTTTCTTTCCCTTCATTTATTTGTGTAATAGCTATGACTTACTGAGAAGTTATGAAACATTGTTCTTAGCCCCAATTTGTATGATTTCAGCATGATTTCATTTATCTTTGCAACAAACCTGTGGGCAGGCACTTTTCTTATTGTCATTTTACAGACGAAGAATTTGAAGCACAGAGTGGAAGTTGATTGCCCAACTCTTACAACATGCCTGTGGGCAAGACAGGTCTCTTTCCAGGCAAACTGGCTTCAGAGTCTCAGCCTTTAACCAAACCATGGTGCTGCCCCTCTGTATCCCAATGCCAGAACTGGTGTCTGACATATAGCAAATATTCAGGATCAGTTGTTGCATCTGATGTCAGAGGGATCCAGAGTTTAGCTTCTGTGAAGCTGGAAATTGTATTAACTACTCAAGCCCATTTCAAATTCCTCTGCCCCCATCTCCCTCCCCATTCGATGCTGTAAATGTGGGACAGGGACATAATCAGCTGCCATCCAAACTGCCAGCCTGTGATCAATTGACAGAGGCAGAGCAGACAGGTGACGCCACAGCTTGCAGGTGATCTGAGTTGACTGTCATCTTTCTCCCTGGTGGATATGGGCTGAAAAGGAGAATCAAGTGCTAGATGAGATAGTTTTTATTCCTTTACTCTATTTTTATTTTTATTTTTTTTGGTCTTCGGATTGGCTTCTGATACCTGTGCCATGACAG
This sequence comes from Alouatta palliata, assembly GCA_004027835.1. Classification (NCBI taxonomy): domain Eukaryota; kingdom Metazoa; phylum Chordata; class Mammalia; order Primates; family Atelidae; genus Alouatta; species Alouatta palliata. The sequence goes on along the minus strand of PVKV010006963.1, from coordinate 42,650 downwards.
GGTAGAACTTCTGTCTCTTCCATTTGTATTTCTTACAGATTATGCTGGAAAGATTTTCTACACTTTATGCGTGGCCCATGGGGGCTATTTGAGCCTAGATTCCTTATCCCTTGGGGCTCAGTAGTGAAGAAGTAGCCTTAACTCTCTGGAGTCTTAGAGACTAGCACTGGACTTCTGAGTTGTTGCTGGAATCCTCTTCACATCCATAGATAAATACTCAGAAGGAAACCTCGAAGATTCAAGACAAATCAGTCAGTCTGCTTTCAAGGAGAAAACAGCATTTCTTAAGTGAGTGAACCAGTTGGAGAAAGTCCTCCACAAATCTCCTGCCCATTTTGTAGGAAGAAATACAATCTTGTTGGCAATGCCTGCTTTGCAAGAATCTCAGCTTCTCAAGGTCAGAAACAGTGGACTAAACATGCATGGTCACAAAGCAGAACTGTCCCTGAGCTGAACTGGGAAGTTAAGTTGTTCTTGATTATCTAGTCATCAGGATAGATAGAAAGCATTCAAAAACTGTTATATTGCTTGTGCTAATAGTTTCAAACATATTTCCAGTCCTACCACACAGCTTAAAGAATCCTCATCAACTTGCTTCAATTAGGTATCATTATTCCTATTTTCAGATGAGCCTCAGAGGGACTAATTTGTCCTGTGTTACACAGCAAGTAATTACCTGACTTTTTATTCTGCTTCTGTTCCTACTTTGCCATCTGAACCCCACTGCATTCATACTGCCCCACTCTTTTGCATATTAATTCACTTCTGAGCCTGTGCACACCCTCTGAACCTACAGAGGCCTCATCTCCTGGGTGTTGATCCCAGTGTGCTCTAAATCCCAGCAGCATCTTAATGCTGAGCTTGTGTAAGATGTAGGCATTGAATTATTTGTTAAATGAGCTAATTTCATAATCAGGCCAGGAAGAAGGTCACACAGACAGACTAGCACCAGAAGTGTGTCTATGAGGACACATATTTTTAACACTATGCAGGCTAAACTATCCCATGGTCACTACCTTCATCTTTTCTTGAGTGGACTTTCTTGTTTGATTTTTAGGCAGACAGATATAAAGAAACATAGTTTCTTTCCTCTTCAGATAATGTTGAAGGGTTTTCAACTCTACAATACTGTTTAATGGTAGCAGTAAGTAAAGAAAATCTGGGAGGATGAACAGCCTGACACTCTGAAAAAGTATCATTTGTTCATTAATTCGCTTGCTCATTTATCTAGTTTTTCCAGAAATGATTCTGAATGTTTAACATACCAAAGACTCTGAGCAAGGAACTGAGGTTACAAGGATGAGTGTGATTTTCATTCTCCCCATCCCCACAATGAGTCTACAGACAAATGGGGGAGGGAAATACAAAAATGAATATCACAGAACCGTGATTACATAAGGAGAGAAGCCCAGAGTGTAATGGAACATCAAACAGAAAGTAAGGGCCCAAATGCTTTCTCAGAAGACATGAAGGTAGAATTAAGTTTTTAAGGAAGTAAAAAATATATATCATAGCATCTTAAGAGAAGACAACACACTGCACAGGGCAAAGGAATCTGAGAGTATTTGGGGGCATGCTAAGCTGTTCCATGCATATGTTATTGGAGGTGATGGATTTATCTATGGAAAGGAGAACTACAAGGTTTGGGCATTTTGCAGAGATGTTACGTTGAAGGATCTCACCAGATGAGAAACAGGATAATGCAGAGAGGGGAATGACTGAGGGGGCTGACTGGATGTTTGAATTTGTATAAACAAATGTTTCCAAAAGTAGTAATGTTATGTAATGGGGCAAGGGTTATACAGACACTTGTGATCAGCTTTCTTATCATTCCTAGTGTCAGACATTCCAAAATTCCAAAGAATTCTGCTCAAAGAAACTTTTAACTCATTCTTTAAAATATGGCAATAAAAAATTCAAAGTACTATTACATTTTGCTCTGAATGGTTAGAACTGCAGTGAAATGTAGTCTACAAGGACTTTTTTAGCTTACAATTTCCACAGTTATTTTGCCTTACATTTATCTCCACATTCTTTTAGCTAACCTAAAAGAATGTTTTAGCTATATGTTTCACCATAGCAGACAGGGTCAAATGGCTCATAGATTCACGTGTAAGAGAAGCAGGAACCCTCCAGAGAGCATAATGATTTGTTCCAGTAAGATAGAGTGGGGAAGGGAGAGGAAAGAGGTGTTACGGAGTATTAGCTAACTCTGCTCAATAATTTACCAATCAATTAAAATGGCATTATTATTCTCCTTTGCCACTTAGCTTCTGTGATATTTAAAGGTCACATGGGCGCTATTGGGGAGGACAGCTATTAGCAGATACATGAAAATAGCATTTCCAATCTCTGGAACACGGTGTCAAGGTAATTTGTATCCTAGCTCAAGTTACACTCATCGGCACACAAGGGCAAATGTTTGACTAATCTAATATACCAAAAGAAGTGAGAAAGAGAAAAAACGCTCGAAGTCCTGATGAGATTATGGATAATAAGACAGGCAAAGTGGTATATGCTATCACACAAACTTTTGTATTTTTTCAATTAAGGCCAGAATATTTTAGGATGCTCTGTCTAGATTGATTTTCACATTTATATTAACCAGATTCTAACCAAGGATGAGTGAATTATTTGAGATCACAAACCTTTTAGCTGTAATTACAAAGAATTTCTTAATTGCTAAATTAACGATTAGCTTTTATTGAGCACTTAATATTTATCAAAAACTGCATTAGCTGTTTTGCATACATAATAGCATTTATAGTAATAACAAAATAAGGAATTGAGTGTATCATCCCACTTTTTAGTCAGGAAAGTTAGAGATGCTAAGTTGCGTGTTTGAATTCTTACGAGTAATAAATGGTGTAACCTTGGTTCACCATTCTTAGCACTTCACACCTCCTTTAATTGTTTACATGTGTTGGTCTGTAATTTCTTTTTGCCCCCCCCCCCATATGTTCTGAATTTTACTAACTGGCTATAGTACAGGTGAGCTGGGCCTTTTATGTATGTATGCATTTATTTATTTAACAGAACATTAATTCAGTGCTGGGTGTGCAGACTTTAGGAAAGGCTCATAGAGAATATTCATGAATATTTCAATTTCTACTTTGAAAGACTGATCAGTGACATAAATGGTGTTGTATCCTTACATTCAAATACTTCTTTCCTGTTCCTTCAGTTTCGATGAAAAAATGTTGACATATACTAAACTATTGCTAAAAGATGGCTTAGTTTGAAAGTTTGGGGCTGTCTCTGTGTGAACATCCATTTCAACTCTGGTTGACAAGACAGTCTGATCATTCATCAAATAGCAAGCAAATCAGTCATGGCATGGTTATCAATCACTGCACTGAATTCTCTTCTGGCCAAAGAGTTCACCTGCCGAGGCGTCCATCTTCAGAAATACAACCTGAAATTCCCCTTTAGTTCAGTAGGTTCCCATTAGGATGGGCTCTCTGAGCCCAGGAAAGCAGTACCAGCCACAGAGTTATCAGGAATGGATGAGACACAGATCCTTCATCCAGTCTGGTATTCCTGGTTTTTCAATTCTCTGTTCATTTTACACCTCCCTCTGCTCAGGAGCTTTTTTCACAGCAATAATGTTGAGAGGCAGCCATGTTAAGAGACAAAGACTCTTCTTTATGATACAGAAGAGTCGAAATAATGAGAATGAGTTTGAGGCTCAGCTCTACTCATTCAGGGCTTGATGAGTTGGTGGAAGCCACCTCCCAGGCTGACCCATGTATAATGTATATTGTACATGTATGATGTCAAGCTTACAGGTTTTCTTAAAGGGTTAAATGAGAGAAATAACAAGGTTCATGTTGCTTTTCCTTATGTAACTTCGATTCCAGTTGCACTGAATGAATCTGAGTTCTCTGGCGTTGTTTTCCATCCTTGTCCTCAGTCCCCTTACACATATTGTTCCTACAGCCTCAATGTCCTTTCCATGCTTAACCTGCTAGCAATAGGCCAAGCCGATTGTGAGTGAACTGTCAGATTTTGGAGGATAGAGGGAGACTAACAAAAGCTCTAAAATGGTCTTTAAAAAAAACCCTCTATTCTGGTTTTTCTGCACATTCATGAAATACTAAAAGCAGCTGGTAGAGATTTTTGTCAAGAAATAATTGGATATTTATCATCTTACCGTTAATAAGTCTGGTTTTCTTATCACAATATTTTAACTGACATTTAAAAATCCTCATTACACAATATTTTGAATTGTAACTAAAATTGTCTAGGTGGAGTGCCTCTGCCATTTAAGGGTGAACATAGGAACTTGAAAAATCATTTGAGTTTGTAATTGAAAAATAATCAGGTTTAAAAGAAGGAAATTATAATAATCATTAGTGTGATAAAACAGAAATTTAGGCTGAATTTGCAATTACCAATACAAAAGTATAATATCAAGATTGTGCTTAAGAACTGCTTTCATTTTCAATGCTTGTGTTTGGCAGCTCCTTCCCACAGTAACTTACAAAGAATGTGAGAGATCAGACAGCAAAAGAGGACCATGTGGATTACTGTAAAATGCTATCATCCAGAAAATCCTAATGGGTAAAGATAAGACACAGATCACTGAAAATCTATTTCTGAGTCTGATAAGGACCATATTAATGCCTAATGTCAGACAGATTTGAGGTAAAGCTTCCAAAGGAGACTGTCATCAACAACCCCTTTCCATGTCACTCTGCTGAAACAAGAATCACAGTGTTCCTTGATCCAGAGCATCCACCACCCCACCATTTTTCCCCAATAACAGCTTTATTGAAATATAGCTCACGTGCCCTGAAGTTCACCTTTTTAAAGTATATGGTTCTGTGGTTTTTAGTGTATTCACAGAAGTGGGCAACCATCACCACTATCAAATTCAGAACATTCTCATCATTCCAGAAAGAAGCCTGTACATGTTGGCAGCCATCCCAACTTACCCTTCCTCCATCTCCTGGAAACCAGTGATCTACATTCTGTATCTAGAGACTTGCCTATTCTGGCCATTTAAGATAAATGGGATCATACATTGCATGTCCCACATGTGGCATCTGTTCTTTACTAGAATGTTTTCAGTGTTTGCTCACATTGCAGCCTGTAACAGTGGTTCATTCCTTTTTAATGCTAAATGACGTTTTATGGTATGGATATATCATATTTTATTTAAGTACTTATTAGTTGATTGACACTTTGGCTTTTTCTACTTTTAACTGTTAAGAATAAAGCTGTTAGGAACATTTGTGTACCGGGTTTATAAAAACATACTTTCAGTTCTCTTAGGTATAAGTCTAGGAGTGAAATTTGTAGGTCATATGATAACACCCTGTTTGACATTTTCAGAAATCACTGAACTGCTTTCTAAAATGGCTGTGCAATTTTACAATTCCATCAGGAATACTTGAGGTTTCCAATTTCTACACATCTTTAATGTCATATAGTATTGTCTTTTTAATTTTAGTCACTATGGTGATTGTGAAGAGTCAGCTCACTGTAATTTTGATTTGCGTTTCCCTAATGACTAATTAAATGATATTCAGAATCTTTTTTTGTGATTGTTGGTCATTTATAGATCTTCTTTGAATAGCTGTTTATTCAAATTCTTTACTCACTGCTTAACTGGATTGCTTGCAATTATCTTTTGGCTAAAAAGTTCATCTGCTGGGAGTGCCCGCCCATCTAGATAGAAATGAAGCCTGTTTTATGCTTGATATTTTTTCCTTAACAGGTGTATGATTTGCGTGTATTTTCTCTCATTCTATAGGTTGTTTTTTACTTTCTTGATTGGGGAGTACAGTTTTTAAAATGTTTTAATAAAGTCTAATTGATCTACTTCTTTTGGGTCACTTGTGCATTGGTATCTATCATTCATTAAGAAATTGTTGCCTAATTCAAGGTCACAAAAATTTACAGCTGTGTTTTCGTTTTGCCTAAAATTGTATTTTAAATTTTGCACTGACATTGATGTCTATGAGCCATTTTTAGTTATTTTTGCATACGACTTAAAATAGGGGTTCAGCTTCATTCATTTCTAAGTAAATATCTACTTGTCTCAACATTATTTCTTAAAAAGACTTTTCTTCCCATTTAATTGTCTTGATATCCTTGTTTAAAATCAATTGACCATAACGTAATAGTTTATTTCCGGCTTCTAAATCATATTTGACTATATTTAAATAGCCTTATGCAAGTACCACACTTTCTTGGTTACTGTAGCTTTTCAGCTTTTTAGGTTTTAAAATCAGGTTGTGTGGGTTGTCTAAATATATTCTTCTTTGTCAAGATTGTTCTGGCTATTTCGAGTCCATTGCATTTTCATATGATTTTCCTCTATATAGATATGTTACTCTGTACAAGAACATCAGCTGAGACTTTGACAGGAATTATGTTGATTCTGTAGATTTGTTTTGGATAATTGACATCTTAACAGTATTCTTATGATCCATAAATATGGGATGTCTCCAGTTATTTAGGTCTTATTTATTTCAACATTATTTTGTAGTCTTCATTGTACACGTCTTGTACATGTGAAATTTATTATCAAGTGTTTCATCAGTTTAGATACATTGCAAATGTAACTATGTTTAAAAAATTCATTTTTGGTTGTTTATTGCTTGTGTATGGAAATAAATTGGTTTTCCTATATTGATCTTTTATCTTTCAGTCTTACTGAACCCATTTATTAAGTTCTAACAACTTGTTTTGTGTTCACTAACATTTTCTGTATATATAAGATCATGTCTTATATACAAACCTATCTGAAAGTAAAGACAGTTTTAATTCTCCTTCCCAATATGTATTTCTTTTATTGTCTTTTGTTTAACAGAAATGATGAAAGTGGATAACCTTGTCTTGCCTCTGATATCAATATTAGTATGTATAGCAGAACTTCCTGTTTCTTGCCTGTCTCATGATTTTTGTTGAAAAATAGACATTTAAATAATTTGGCAAGTCTGGAAATCAGATTTCTTCCCTATCTCCAGGTTTTGTTATTGTTGCTTTAAAAAGTGACACAGGGAGGGGAGCATCTCACACTGGGGTCTGTCAGGGGGAAAAAGGGGAGGGACAGCAGGGGGTGGTTAGCTGGGGAGGGATAGCATGGGGAGAAATAACAGGTACAGGTGATGGGGAGGAAGGCAGCAAATCACACTGCCATGTGTGTACCTATGTAACAATCTTGCGTGTTCTTCACATGTACCCCCAAACCTAAAATGCAATAAAAAGTATATATATTAAAAAAAAAAGTGACTTTTGAGTTAATTCTGTAAAATCTATATTCTTTTTCACATGTGGCCACTCTAGTCTCTGCCCAGTTAACCTAGGGGATAGCAAATTACTGGACAGAGATTTTGTTAAAAGTCTTGTTTGACTCAATAAATCTCTCATCCTTTGCTTGGAGCCTTTGTGCACATATTGGGGCAAACTGCAACACTGGTGGTTTAGAACCATGCCTTAGAATTCACTTCCTGCTTGCAAAGAAACTTAAAGTCACTCTGGCGAGATTTAGGGCCTTCTCCCAGGCATACACACAATCTATTCACATGCCCAGCCTTCTAGATTTTCAGAAATATTTTGGAGCTTTCCAAAGTTTCCTATGAATATCTCCTTCTCTGACTCTCCTTTTAAGTTGTTAGTCATGCTTTTCTTTGATTCAGCTTTTATTATCAACTCAGGCAGCTCTCATGTTAAATAATTTCCTCTTATATTGCCAAAAAAAAAAAAAGGCAGAGAAATAACTGTTGTCACTGAGTAACAGTCAGTTCTAAGTAAAATCAAATAAATACAACCTTGTGTATGGGTGTGTGTTGGGGGTTTCCAAGGAGCCGCCAGATAGGTCAAATAATGACAGTTTTCTGAGAATAAAATTTTTTTGGAGCTCCACATCACTCTGTCCATTGCAGTTGTCACTAGGCTGCTAGTTTTCATCATAATTGAGAGGCTGTTGATTTCCAGAGGCTGTTGGTTTTCAGAGGCTGCTGTGACTGCGGAGCTGGATAGAGGAGGATAGAAATGGGGTGAGTTTAAAGATGATAAAGCTCACTGAGAATTTGCCAGTTTTTTTGAATAAATACTCCTTAGATTGTTTTAAATCTTTTGTTAATTTGTGGAGTTCTGACAAAGCTAATTTTGACAACTCAATAGTAAGAAAACAAATCACCCAATTAAAAGATGGACAAAAGATCTGTGTAGATATTTCTCTAGAAAAGCATACCAATGGCCAAAAGTTATGTGAAAAAAAAAAATGCTTCTCACTAATAACTAGGGAAATGAAAATTACAGTCACAGTGAGATAATGAGATTTCACCTTGCACGTATTAGAATGGTTGTTATATATAAGACAAAAAACAACAAGAGTTTGAGAGGGTGTAGAAAAAAGGGGACGCTTGTACACTGTTGTTTGGAAGGTAAATAAGCTCAGGCATTATGGAAAGCAGTATAGAGGTTCCTCAAAGAATTAAAAATAGGACTATTATATGATCCAGCAATCTCACTACGGGAATTATTTTGAAAGGATATGAAATGAGTATTTCAAAGAGATATCTGCACTCCCATGTTCATTGCAGCATTATTCAAAATAATGAAGATATGGGATCAACCTAAGTGTCCATCAGCAGATGAATGGATAAAGCAAATGTGGTAAATGTACATGATGGAATGCAATTCAACCTTTAAAAAGAAAGAAGTCCTGACATTTTCTACAACATGGATGAAACTGGAAGACATTATACGAAGTGAAATAGGCCAAGCACAGAAAGGCAAATACTACACTATCTCACTTATATATGGAGTGTCAAAAAGCCAAAGTCAGACATAAAGTGGTAGTTACCATAGGCTTGGGTAGTGGGACTAGGGAGATGTTGGTCAAAGGATACAAAATTTCACTTAGACAGTGGGAATAACTTCAGGAGATCTATTGCACATCATGGTGACTGCACAACAAAATAGAGTATATCTGAAAATTTCTAATACAGTGGATTTTAAGTGTTGTTACTGTGACCAAATTGTGGACGATGGGCTCAGGTCACTCCCTGATAGAATGGATTCTTCCAGGCTCTTGGTCCCTCACTCACCCAAGAATGGGAGAGAGGACCCCACCAGGCACGGTGAGCTCATTTAAGTAAATATCAGACCCCAAACAGTTTTGCAGAAAGTGATTTATTTAGGCAGAGAGAGAGAAAAAGGAATAAGACCGAGTGAGCTTCCAAGCTGTTGTGAGAAAGGATCCAGAAATGGAGTCCGCCCAAATAAGAGAGGAGACTTTTAACCCGGGAATTATTTCCACCCTATTTAGGTTTTCTGTCCTACGAAAGGTGTTACTTTAAACTTCCGTTGGAGTGATTGATGTTTGATTTCTGACATCTGATTTGTTATTTGGCCCACAGTTCTCCCATAGCTTCTTGCGGGCTTTTCTAAACAAAGGAAGTTCACCTGGGCAGTCTATCTTCCCACTGGAAAGTTAAGCAAAGACCTCTAAGCTCTGGGAGGGAGGTGAAAGAAGGCAGGTTGGGCATGTCGCTGGGAAGCTCCTGCCCTTGAAACTATGCGCCCTTGTGGCCCCGAGGAGAGAATACATTCCTTCATTACCACACACAAAAAAGGAGATGTGAAGGATTCATTTGTAGATAACTTGGTATGCCATTCCACAATGTATACAGGTGTCAAGAAAGCATGTTGTATACCATATATATCTATATATAGCTATATAGTTATATTATATATAGTTATATTACATATATAATTTTTACTTGCAAGTTAAAAACATAAATTTAAAATTTTTTGAGTTTATTTTTTTAATTGACAGTTGTTGCCACTGTCTTTATTGCTTTCATGGATGATCACGTTTTTGGTGGTTCTTATTCTATCATTCTGGAAGTGCTTCTTACTCAGAAAGTCTTTTTTTAAAACCATGTTTTATGTAAAAACAATCTTATTGTTTCTGTAAACATGGCATATATTTTTCTAAACAATTCAAACTATACCAAAAAGTACCATGAAAAAACTAAAAACTGCCTCAAATTGTATTATGCAGACCTTATTAAAGCTCACATTTTCATGAGATTCTATTTAGGGATATCTCTAGGCCCATATATGCAAATGTATATAATTTCACAAAATAGTAGTTCTACATGAGCCTTACAATTTTCATTTTAAAAATTTAACAAGATATAGGTGTTTTTAATGGTTTCTTTGTATTCCAGTGTGTATACCTGTGTGTATGTGATAGATGTGAGTATATGCACACTGGTGTGTGTAGTGTGTGTAGCTTAATTTATGTAATCAGTCTATTATTGAAAGACATTTAAATTACTTCCAAAGTTTTGTTATGATGAGCAAAGTTTCAGTAAATTTTTCTTTTTTTATACTTTCATTTTAAGTTCAAGGGCACATGTGCAGGTTTGTTACATAGATAAACATGTGTCATGGAGGTTTATTGTACAGATTGTAGCCACTGCATCCTACATTCGCTTTCTTTGGTTTTCCATGTCCCTGCTGTAGGATTTATGTGAGATCTAGTCTTTTTGTGTTAACTGTTAGGTGTGACAGAAGTAGCAGCATGGAAGTAATATCACTCTGGACATTTAAAACTCTAAGAGGGCTGGAGAACTGGTAGGTTGAGATAGTCTAGAAAAGGCAGATCTCTTAATAAAGATGTTAAGTTTCTAACAGATCCCTTGAAATGCAGTTACGGAAATCTTCATTCCCTGCCTTTTTTGCTGATAATATGAGTTATTCATAGCAGAATAGGCATTGCAATGGTGATAAGGATTTGTCAGTGGGGAGAACATTGTAATGATATTCACAAAACCTCACTGGAAGGTTTTCTCTTCATTTATGGCTTGATTCAGTGTCAACTTCCAAGTACCAACATGGTCAAGAGGACAGTGAAATCTGCAGAGATTGGAAGGGCAATTGGCTGTCTCCAGGGCTCCATGTGGTTACTAGGAGCGTAATGTCACTGAGGGGGAAGAAGGAATGTGCTGCTCACTGAAGTTCCATGACAGAGCCAAGCTGAAGCCTCTGCTAGTTACGTGTCTTGTGATCCTGGAGAAACTCCTTACATTTTTTTGTGCCTCAGTTTCTTGATTTGCACAATAACTATGTGACCCATATATTCAAAAAATTTTTTAAAAATAAAAATACCCATCAGAGCTTCTCATAATCATCGGACAACCTATACTACCCACTGTACTGGTGGTTGGAACTCTCAAAGCGAAGGAACTTGATCTCTGCATTGTTGGGCTTCTGCCTCTCAATAATCCATGAATGCTACTCTTAGCAACATATTTCTTTTTTCCTTTTATTTTTAGTTGACACATAATAATTATATATATTTTTGAGAAACAGAGTGATATGTCAATCTATGTATACAATGTATAATGATCAAATCAGGGTATTTAGCACAGCCATCACTTTGAACATTTATCATTTCTTTGTGATATGAACATTCAAAGTCCTCTCTTGTAGTGTTTTATTTTGTTTTTAAGATGGAGTCTAGCTCTGTCACCCAGGCTGGAGTGCAGTTGTGCAATCTCAGCTCACTGCAATCTCCACCTCCCATGTTCAAGCAATTCTCTTCCTCAGCCTCCTGAGTAGCTGGGATTACAGGCACCCACCACCATGCCTGGCTAAATTTTTTTTTTTGTATTTTTAGTAGAGATGGTGTTTCATCATCTTGGCCAGGCTTGTCTTGAACTCCTGACCTTGTGATCCATCTGCTTCAGCCTCCCGAAGTGCTGGATTCTAGCTTTTTAAAAATATACCCTAAATTGTTGTTAACCATATTTACCTTACATTGCAACTGAGTCCTTGCCCAATGGATATGTTGCATCGTTTATTTCACTGAATCTCTCTTCTCCCTGAACTACTGTTTTTTTCCTTAATATTGATCTTTCTTGGAAATCTGTTACTGTAACAGCTTTGGCAACATGCCCTCTGGAGGTCTGTCAGCCTATATCCCACATTCCCTTTCTTCTCTTTACCTCTGTTATTTACGGATTCTCTACTCTCTATTCATGTGTCTTAATGTTGCACTGTTTTTTTTCTGGTCGAGTGCAAAAGCTCTCACAATTTAAACTACCAATTAATTGTGTTGAGGGCTTTTACATATCTATACCCAATCCTTGCATCTATTTGGCTGATTTGCAGAGATCTCAGATTCATCTTGCTTTACACAAACATTCATTTCCCTGTTTCTATCCATCCTTATCTGCATTGCTTCTTGTCTGAGCATCTCACCATTTACCTCGTCACCCAGCCAGAAAACCACAGGTTGCCTCATACTTCTTGTCCATTTACCCAAATCAAGTCCAACGCCAAATCTTAATCTCCAACTTTAGTGCTTCTTAAATAAATCTCATCTTGTCTACTATTTACTGCTGCCAGAGTGATCCTTCTAAAACATGAATCTGATCATGCCGTGTCTCTGTTGAAAACCACCAATGGCAAATAAAGTTTATGCATTTAAGTCCATCCTGGTTAGCACCAGTCATTCTGTTTTCACTGTGGCCTCAAAATCTGATGCAAACTATGTGCAGCTGTGACAAGTTCTATTTATAGAGAAGTCTTAGTGATGTGGACTATATGGTTATGGACACAAGAGAAAGGTTTCCTGAGAAAATCACATTTGAGCCTAAATTTATAGCGGTGTAGAAATTAATTAAGTAAAGTATACAAAATGGTTTGTAGGAGTAGGGTAGACATTCTGAGTAAAAGAAACAACATTTGCATAGGGTTTTTCTATCCCAGAGGAATTGGACTTTTGTGAAGAACTGAGAGGAGGCTGGTGAGACTGGAATCGAAGTGAAAGGAAAAAAATGCGAACAGAGGAAAAAATCAGAAAGTTGTTATTCTTGTGATACATTTCAGTGCTTAAAAAAATATACAACCCCAAAACCAAAATTCAATTCAGATCCTTTGGTTCAAAGTGAAGACAAAATAGTAATATCTCAATTACAGTATCATAAAGCAATACTTATATAGTCCCCTATTCTCTTATTTATGTATAGTATGTCAAATGCGGTACTTTTAAGGGTAATTACTGTATCAATTACACATGAAGGAAAAGAAAAATGGTTGTAATTTAAGTGCTTAGAAAAATAGGGGGTTTTCGCAAAATTATATGTACGAAATAATTAATAAATATATCTGAATAGCCAACTGAGTCAGATCCTCATCATAAAGCCACCCTAGAGGATTTTATATAAAGGATCATAGTTCCATCTAGGATGATTTTCAAAGAGTGGATGACAAATCGGTGACAAACACTACAGTAAGGTCTCCAGCCAAGGTTGAGCAAAGTGGGGCAAAGTCTCCCAAACTCCATTCGTTTTCATAAAGATGTCAACAGAAAATAAGCATCAGTGATAAATCTGGGCTCACATCCCATTATAGGAGGAAAACAACCAGTTTTACATCTTGTACAAACACTTTCAATCACCTTTTATGGCCATGTAGCTGCCGCATTTGGCAATGAAAAAATTAAAACATGTAGATTTCAATAACAATTCGTAAGTGCTGGAGTCAAGATTGTTTGTGGTGCCATATTTCATTCAGAGCTGAGCAGAGGAAGGTGGCCGTGGTTTAAAGGTCACAGAAAACTACATCTCCTCAAATCGCACTTTAAAGACATAACTGAAAATGCATTCTACTTAAATAGCTATTTGGATAATTAGATATGTCCAATCAGTGGGAGAAACCCACAAACACAATCATTAGATGAGAAAATGCTCACATTTAAAATGCACTGGTGTCAGAAAGAAAGAAATTATTTTTGTTTTCAAAGCAACTGGAGTTTGGGGAAAAGTGCTGAAAAATCAATTTATTTTCAAAGGAATGGGCTAGACTGATTATGCATTTGTTAGTTCCATCGGCACTGTTTGAATACAATATAGATGCATTGATTTCCATGCATATGCGATATGTCTTTTCCTTACACCGAAAATATGGTGTTCACAAAAAGATATGAGATTTTTTTGTTGTTAAAATAATAAATTCAACTTTACACCTTCATCTCCTTAAGTTATTTTCCTTCTGAGCTTAATAAATTATTTGTGATTTATTGAAGAATATTTGCCCAGGAAAATTAATTCCAGCGAGGGTCAGACCTCAAACTCCTAATTTTAGAGCTTTGCCTTTAGAGGTAGTTTTGGAAAAGAAAGCAAAGAAAGGCAGAAGTCACTGCACAGAGTCCTCCTCTAATGCATGGTCAGACCCGGTGAGCGTTTTCAATATTATGATTCCATAAAATAGAGAGACTTTTTGGTCCCTTTAATATTCTGTTTTGAGGCCCTTCACTACGATGCTAGTGTCCTTCTTCTACTCACCCTAGATCTGCACGTGCCCTGAATTTTGTCCCTACCCAGGACAAAGATTATTTGTTTGGCCAATTGGACTCAGGCTATTGAATCTTCTCTGATACTCATCTGTGGACTTCCTTGTAAAACAGCGAATAGCTCTATTATGTCAGTTTAGCAAGGACTTCCCATCCTTGATATTTGATGGGTTTCCTAATCCTCACCATCCTCCAGGTGATGTATGACCACTCAGGCCTGTTTTCAACAAGAATGCTCTCAGGTCTGTCTAGCCAAAATCCCCCTTACCTCTTTTAGTAATCTTCCATCCACTGACCTGCATCCAGCTCCTGTCTAGCTACACATAGACAAGTGGCTATAAATTTCCACTTGTCTATGTTGTATTTGGAGTTAAACCTGATCTCTCTCTCTCATTGCGAGATCCTGTTGCAGTGGCCCCACATGTATCACAATGGTCCTGATTAAAGTCTTCCTTACTGTGCTTTAACAATAATCACTGAGTAAGTTTTTCTTTAAGAGCCATTAAGAACACTTGACCTGCTGTGTAAGATTCCCACCTTTGGGAATCTGAAATTGGCCTTGGTAGTCACTCCTAAGTATGCTTGTGTAGTAGAGTTGCCTCAGAATTCATTGAAAATGAAGATCCCATAACAATATTCCTATTTAACAAGTCAGAATCTAATGGAAGGAGGTGGCAGGTAGATCTGCTTTTTAAAACATTTACAGTTGATGCTGATATAATTTGTCTTTGAATTTCAGGATTTCAATGAAAAATAAATTTAAATAAAGTTACCTTCACTGAAATCTTCCTTTACAGGCTTTACAGTGCCTTCATTCAGTTTAAAATTCCTAAGTAAGGGGATAAGCTATGGTTTTTTGATTAAATATTGGATTTTTATGTTAATTTATTCCACTCTCTTAATGTTACCATATACATATGTAAGTTTGAAGAGAACAAACCCTTCTCAGGAGGTTCTTATATATTAAGAAATACTTTCGGCTTGGCACAGGGGCTCACTCCTATAGTCCCAGCACTTTGGGAGGCTGAGACCAGAGGACTGCTTGAGCCCAGGAGTTTGAGACCAGGCTGGGCTGATACCTTGGCTCTACAAATATTAAATAAAACCCTGGTGGCTGGGCGCAGTGACTCACGCCTGTAATCCCAAAAATTTGGGAGGCCAAGCCAGGCAGATCATGAGGTCAGGAGATAGGGACTATCCTGGCCATGGTGAAACCTGGTCTCTACTAAAATACAAAAAATTAGCTGGGCATGGTGGCACATGCCTGTAGTCCCAGATACTCAGGAGGCTGAGGCAGGGGAATCACTTGAACCTGGGAGATGGAGGTTGCAGTGAGCTGAGATCACACCACTGCAATCCAGCCTGGCAATAGAGCAAGACTCTGTCTGAAAAATAAATACATAAATAAAATAAAAATAACAAAATTAGCCCGGCATGGTGGCGCATGCCTGTGGTCTCATCTACGCAATAGTCAGGAGGCTGAGTCAGGAGGATAGCTTGAGCCTGAGCTATAATTGTGCCACTGTACTCCAGCCTGGGTGACAGAATGAAACCCTGTCTCAGAAAGAAGAAAAAAACAAACAAACAAAAAAACACTTGTTTGGCTAGCATTTACAGTCTCTAAGACTCTGGCATCTCTAGTCACTTAAAACATATTCCCACTACCCTGTGTCCTGTAGGGGATGAAGGTATTTGGGGCTGGCCACAATTAATAACAGCTGTTGAACAACTTATAGTGCTCAAAAAGCTACCTAATATGATTTTTGTCATTTGGTATTTACAGTATATCAGTAAAATGGACTTCCTTTGTATTTCTACTTTTAAAATATTATAATTCTTTTTGATGCAACTTAAAAGAATCCAGGAAATAAAGCACAAATTAAAGTTTGGAGCATGCGAAATTAGATCTGCAAGTGAGAAAGGGTTAAAAATATTTTTCTTAGATAGAAGAGAATCAACGAATGGTCTTGAGGAAATGATGTGGTCTATGGC
Organism: Alouatta palliata; assembly: GCA_004027835.1. Classification (NCBI taxonomy): domain Eukaryota; kingdom Metazoa; phylum Chordata; class Mammalia; order Primates; family Atelidae; genus Alouatta; species Alouatta palliata. The sequence goes on along the minus strand of PVKV010006963.1, from coordinate 26,332 downwards.
TTGCAGAGATGAGGAAGGAGGCTCCATCTGGGTGACTGGTTCTCATTCTCCAGGACAGAGATGGGCAGCGCTGTCTTCTTTTTCCTCCAGACCTCAGGTCCTTGTCTAAACACACATTCTTCCAGGACCCATAGGCATATGTGAAGCACATTATATGTTCTGGGTTAAGCAATAGATGTTTTGAGTGGTTTCAAATATGCTGCTCATCCTCAAGAAGCTTTTAGGATGATTGGGGAGATAAAGTGTAGGCATTAGAAACAGTAAGTAAAGTGCCAGGGGTGACTCCCATGAGTTCGTTAGAACTTTTCATTAGTTTTCTTGGGCTGCCATGACAAAGTGTCCCAGGTCCTTGGCTAAACACACATTCTTCCGGGACCCGTCAGCATATGTGAAGCACATTATATGTTAGTGTATTAAAACAACGGAAATGTATTGCCTCCCAGTTCTGGAGGCTAGAAGTCCAAAACGAAGGTTTCCGTGGCACCATTCTCCCTGTGACACCCAGTGGGGGACTCATTGTGCTTCTCTGCTTGGCTCTGGCAGTCTGTGGGCAATCCTTGCATTCCTTGGCTTGCAGCTGCAGCACTTCAGCCTTTGGCTCCAGTGCCACATGACATTGTCCCCAGTGAGTCTGTGTCTCTGTGTTTCTTCTCATAAGGACATCAATCATATTGGTTTAAGGGCCCACCCTACCCCAATATGACTTCATCTTAACTTAGTAAATTTGCAATGACCTTATTTCCAACAAAGGTCACATTTTGAGGTACTGGAGATTGGGACTTTAACATACTATTTTAAGCAACACAATTAAACTCATAACAATTTACTTTTCTCATAATTATAAAATTTTCCTGATTTAAAAAAATATTTTCAGAGTATTGGGCATCCTCCCATGTTAGCCAGGGAAGAGAACAAATGTGAAGAATAAATACAATTTCCTGGAGTCCTTATAAGAGTTTCTGTTTATGATCTAAGTACAAGATCCAATAGATTCAGCTTTCCCTTTTAGTAATCTGAAAGCTGTGGTATATGGAGGGAAAAACTTACACATTTACTGTGTAAAAATTTCATTGAAACAGCAGGAGAGTGGTCACAGCTGACCTTTACCAAGTCAGTATCCTGGACTAGCTAGGGTGTTGCTTCAGGTCCATTCAAAATGAGGAAGGAACACCAAGCTTTACATTGAAAAATGGGATGCTTTCTCCATAAAAGGATGACAGCTCTCATCACTCTTATTCAACACAGTATGAAAATTTTGTCAACTGGAATAGGGAAAGAAAAATTAATAACAGGGATACAGAATGAAAAACAAGAAAAGAAACAGCTTCTATTTTCAGTTGACCTGGTTGTCTAATACAGAAAATCCCACAGAATCCACCACTTAAAATCCACCCCGCTAAACAACTCCTAGAACTAATTAAGTGACTTCAGCAAGGTTACAGGATACGTCAACACAAAATCATCAATTCTACTTACGTATAAAACTAAACTAAAAACAAACATGCAGAACCCAAAATTAAACACATACTACCATTTACAACTGCCACAATGAAAATAACATACTTCGGTATATGCTTAACAAAACATATGCAGAATTAATATATGTAAAATTTTTATGATGCTGTTGAAAAAATAAAAGAAGACCTAAATAGATAAAGAGAAATAACATATTCATGGATTGGGAGACATAGCATAGTAAAGATGTCACTTCTCTCTAAATTAATCCACGTTTTATTCAATTTGTATTAGAATTCCAAGAAGGCTTTTTGTGGACATAGATAAACTTATCCTAAAATTTATTTAAAATGGAAAAGTTCTTAGCTAAAAAATTCTTATAAAAGAATAATTAAGTGGAAGAATCACTCTCCCCAATATTAAGGCCTGCCACAAAGCCACAGTGATCAGTGGTGTGTTATTGGTGCAAACATGTTACAGGAGCATCATGTTCTTATGCCACTGGGTAGTAATAGACAAATATGCTGAGACAGCAGAGTTTGCAGAGGAAGATTTTAATGATTGCAGGGCACCAAGCAAAGAGATGGTGCCCTCTGGAATTTAAGACCCTCAAATCCATTTCCCCAAGTAGTTGTGGCTTCAAGTTTTTAAGGGGATCATGGAGGGTGAGGGCCTGGAAAATTGAGATCATTCATTGGTTGGGGTAAAGGGGATGAAATCATCAGGATGTGGTGACTGCATTCTTAGACGAGCCAGCTTCTCATGGGATCCCAGAGATAGCTGGTATAAGGGGGGTCCTTCAGACCAGCTGGCATCAGTAGGGTTCTTCAGACCAGCTGAGTCAGTAGTTTCATCAATATGCAGAAGATAAAACTATAGCTCAAAGGGAAAATATAACATTTCATAATGTTCAAGTTGTTATCTACAGAACAGGTAAGGGAAACTGTAATCATGTAACAGTGTCTGTGTGGTTCTAGGACAATAGGAAACATATCAGAGAGCAAGCTGACCTGGCGATCAGTGCTGAGTATGCTGCAGGCTTGGTTTACCTTTGTTTCACCCCTCCCTTCTTCCCTGATTAATTTTTATAAATTTTATAGGACTGGCTTCACATAGACACAGATTGATGGAACGGAATAAAGATCCAGATAGAATGCCAGGAACTCTTGTCCACCAAGAAGGTTCCAACCTAAGTGGGGAGTGCGCAGAAATAAAGGGATACAGAAAGCGGAGTCAGGAGGGTTGAGAAGTAAGTGCTCAACAACAACTTTATTTTTCAGCAGTTCAGTATTTATACCTTTTCTGGGCATTCTCTTCCATCAATGTTGCAATCAAGGGAAACATCATGTGCTCTAACCTATCAGGAACTACAAAGTAACAATCACCATCTGTGCTCTCAATGTTTATACAGAGTGCTCCTAAACATGTTTATGCTACCTCATTGTTTCTAGTGAAGGCCATCCATCTTGCGTTATCTTTTAACCCAGTTCTCCTTTCATCCTACTCATCTGGTCTCTTTCTGGGGTCTCTGCAACTGGGCTTAACCTCCCGTATTGTGAAACTCGCTTTGCAAGACTTCACACGGGAGGGCTCCCAACAATAGAAGCCCATAAAAATACACTCAACTGATTTTTGACAAAGGTGCAAAAGCAACTCAATGGAAGAAGGATAGCTTTTTCAATAAATGGTACTGAAACAATTACATATCCACAGATTAAAAAATGAACCTTGATCGAAATATCATAGCTTATATAAGGTTAACTCCAAATGAATCATGGACTTAGATAAAAAATGTAGTGCTATATAACTTAAAAACAATACATCACAGGACATTTTCAGAATATGGAGTTAAGCAAAGAGTTCTTAGGTTTGGTACTAAATGCACGATCCATTCAAGGAAAATTTATATTTAGAAAGCATCTAATTAAAAACTTAAGCTCACTGAAAAATCCTAATAAGAGGATACAAAGAAAAGCTAAAACTGGAGAAAAATATTTGCAAATGATATATCTAACAAAGGACTATATCGAATATAGAATATAAGTCTTAAACTCAACAATAAAAATACAAACATTCCAATTAGAAAATTGGTAAAAGACATGAACAGAGATTTCAGTCAAGACCATAGAGATGGTAGATAAGAAAATAGAAAGGTGTACAGCACCATTAGATATTAGAAATATGCATATTCAAACCACAATGAGGTATGATTACACACCTATCAGAATAGCTAATTTAAAAATACGGGAGTGATACAGCAATGTGGAGTGCATGTAGAGGGACTGAATCAGTTACACATTGTCGGTGGGAAATGCAAAGAGGCAGAGCCACTTGGGAAAAGTTTGGCAGCTTCTTAAATAACCAAACATGCAGCTACCAAATGGTCCAGCAGCTGTGCTTTTGGTTTGGTCATTTATCCAATAAAAATTATACTGTTTGTTCACAAAAACCTGTACTCAAATATTCACAGCAGCTTCACTCGTAAAGGTCAAAAAAGTAGAAACAGCCCAGTTGTCCTTTAGCCAGTAAGTGGTTAAACAAACTAGTAAATCCAGACTGTGAAATACTACTCAGCAATGAAAAGCAGTGAACAACGGGTGTGTGCAACAAACTGGATAAATCTCCAGGGACTTGTGATGAGTGAAAAAGTCAGTTTCTAAAGCTTACATACTGAACAATTCCATTTCTATAAAACTTCTGAATGACAAAATTATAGAAATTGAAAATACACTAGTAGCTATCAGTGGTTAAGGATGGCAAAAGTGAGGTGCTAGGGGATTCTATAAAAGGTGATGTGAGGATCCTGGCGATAAGAGAACTGTTCTTTATCTTGACTGTAACAATGATGATATCCTAGTTGTGATGCTGTAATACAATATTGCAAGATACTACTATTGAGGAAAACTGGGTAAAGGTAAATGAGACATCTCTGTATTATTTCTCATACCTGTATGTTTATCTGTACTATCTAAAATGAAATGTTAATTAAAAACAAAAATGGAAGAAGAGCTGATTTTACATGGTCATACCATCATCTTTCACAAATTTCCTATAGCTCTAAGCAGATTTTTCTAAAATTCTCCATCCCTCAGCACTCTACCAAGAAGAAGTCAGTGGCTCAGCAATCTTAAATCACTTGCCCAAGATCAGAGAGCTGATAAATGCCAACGTGGTCATAAGCCCAGTCTGTCTGACTCTGAAACATGCAACCTTGTCCTTGACAGGTGAGCCTGACCTCAGAGCCAGCACAGGTGTGGGATCCGCACTCTTCTGCCAGAGGACTCATCCCCTGGCAGGCAGCAGCCGTTTGGTGGATTAGGAAGACAACCCTTGACTTTCAGGGTAAATGAACTCATAAAGCATTCAGCATGTCAGGCTGGAGTCTTTGCCTTGTTTGGAAAGTGCAAGATAAATTTCAGCAGGCTACGGTTTGTTTGCGGATGCTGGGAATAATCTAATATGCTATTTCAAATATAATTTAGATTTAAGAGGTGTTTCACTGTTCATTTCTAGAGTGTCTGAGGATCCAGCTGAGTGTATTACACATCACATTAGATTAAGGTCAATTAACAACTTTGTGAGGGATTTCTCCCCTTCATAATGAGATGGAGCTGCAAATTTGTGATTAAAATCCTACACGTTAGCACCAAGGAATGAAGGAATTCTAGACAAGCTCCAATTATGATTAAGGCTGTGGCGTGGGTCCAGTGGGTCACGGCATGTCATAACTCCCTGAACTTTCTCATCAGCATTATTGAATAGCTTAGCATTTGGAATCAATGGTGGTAGAGGTGACTGTTGTGCTGAGTGCCACATGTTTAAATTTTGGATTTAAATATGTTGAAAGCAGCAGAGCCCAGATGGAAGAAAGGGTTTTTTCCTTAGTTCTAATAACAGCATACATGTGCCACCCTCAAGGTGAGACAGGAGGTTACCCCAGTGATGCTGCCTGAGAGTGAGGTGACAGAGAACAAAGAAGCAGGGAGGTTCTGTCATCAAGGAGAACAAGTGTGGAAATTGACATTGGGCAGACCTGGACATGAGTGCCAACTCTGTCCCCTATAATTTGTGCAAATTTAGGCTAATCACTTAACTGTCTGAACGTCTCTTTTTCAGCTGTACAGTGGAAATGGGGCTTTGTTACTTCTAAGATGCAGATGAAGACAGGCTCGATATATAAAACAGCTTGTACATGGGGAGGGGCTTGGTAAGTGGCAGATACAATAAAATGAAAGCTTTACAAGTGATTTCAGCATTAAAAGGAGCAGCAATTGTCAACTAATCTACCTGTCCCTCCCATCTACTCAGGAGGACAGTGGGGGTGATTTTTATTGTCAAGTAGCTGTTACTCATAGTTGTCTCTTGGGAAAAATTACCTAAAATTAATTTATTCAGAAAATATTGATTAAATACAGCTTATTGTAAAGTGAGCAACAGTTGCTAATTTCAAGGTCTGAGAGTTAATCAAATTGCATACAACATACAGATTGAAACATTCCCATGAAGTCTACATGAGCATCTAAATATCCTAATTTGCTCATCAGTTCTGTAAGCAAGGGTGCCACAGAAAGCTACTTGAGCTCTCTAAGCCTATTTCCCTGTTGACAAAGTGGGAAGAATGATTCCTACATCTCAGTGTTGTGAAGTTTGCAAGAGATGAGGTATTTGATATGTCTATATTAGAAGGCCAGTGAGCCGAACAGTCCTCAAAAAACTGGAGTGCTGAAGGGAGACCTTGTGACATCAGCAAGTTCATGGTTGCATTTGAGCATCAGCAGGAAATTGATTTGTATGTCTGGACTTAGTCTCGTAAAATGCCACATGTGCTGTCCTCTCTCAGAGCACGCTCCATACATGCTTCTTAGAGATTTAGGTTAGCGTTGGCTCCAGTTTGGTCTGTGTTTATGTAAGTGTTCATTTAATTTCATAGTTCTTAACTAAAATTATCAGAGGAGTCATGTGTGTGTCCCAGGAGCTGCTTGTTTTTGCTGGGTGGTGTGCTGTTGCTGGTTTGTACTGGGGCTGGAGAGCTGTATTTTAAGTTATTGTGACTTCCGAAAGCCATTAAAAAACAAACAAACAAAATGGTGGTTTGATATTTATTGGCCATGCTACCATATTCCCATGGATATCTACATCATGGAAATCTGCAGAAGATACCAATCAGAACTCCCTGCTCTACCACCTGTCCTGGCCAAGAGCCAGCTGTGAAGCCTATATCCCTGGCAGCTTAGCCACGCTTTCTAACTTCCATGAAGGCATCCATATCCACATGCATATGAACATCCATTTCCATTTTGATTCTCACTGGTGCATGCAGGGTTAAGAGTTGCCTTGCTCCCCACTGAGACGTATGGGCCAAAAACACCAGGTGAGGCATGCTTGAAGGCCCAAGCACAGCCTTTAGGGAGATGAGGGGGAAGAGGACTGATAGGCCTGCTTTGAGGAAAACAAAAGGACAATGGAAGATGTGCCTTTCAAAAAGTAAATATGACACGTTGGGAGGCCAAAGCAGTGAGTCATGAGGTCAGGAGTTCGAGACCAGCCTGACCAACATGGTGAAACCCTATCTCTACTAAAAATACAAAAAAATTAGCCAGACATGGTGGTGTGCACCTGTAATCTCAGCTACTCAGGAGGCTGAGGCAAGAGAATCACTTGAACCCGGGAGATGGAGGTTGCAGTGAGCCGAGATCACGCCACTGCACTCCAGCCTGGGCAACAGAGGGCGACTCTACTCAAAAAAAAAAAAAAAAAAAAAAAATAGAAAAGTAAGCTTGAGGCAGCTAAAAAGTACTCCATTCAGTGTTCCTGAGGGCATCCCTCCAGGCTCACTCTTCTTCTGGGTCCCAAACTTCCTTGTTTCCTGCCTCTGACTCTACTCTACACCTAGTTTTTCCTTCCCTTTCCAGGTTTTTAATGACCAGAACCCTGCAGTGCCCTTCCATTTACGCATAGCCTTGCTCAGTCCAACCTCCCTCCCAGCCGCACAGCTGGGGGTCAGAGCTACTGCAACCCTGGGGTCCAAACCCCAGCTCCTGCTGCTGCCTGGGGCCCAGCTCCATCATCACTGACGACTGTTGTGGGTGGGGCAGGTGGAGGTCATAGTGAGCAGCACAGATACTATGCAAACCCTGCAGTGAAAGCCACCTTCCCACCCTCTCTAGATTTGTTAGTAAACAATAGCCAGGGAGCAGTCAGCAGAACACTAATGTGAGCTTTGAGAAGTAGGGAGGAGTCAGCATGGAGGATCACTTAATGCCATTTAAAAGACTATGGATTTTGTCTGGAAAACAAAGAAGAACCAGTCAAGGTTCTCTGAGGGACCAGATTTGTGTTTTTGAAATATCATTCCGAGTTTGTAACAGGATTGCTTTGATCCAAGCACTGTAAACAGTCTGCATCCAGAGGCGATGGGAGGTAAATGCTGATGGCAGCAACAAAAGAAACAAAAAATGAGGGTCAGGAATTACAACCTACATCCATGAAGCTGAAAAAGAGGGGATGATTTTCTTTTTTCTTTTATGGTGGGACTATCAAAGTCATTCTTGGGATTTAAGTTGATTTTCTGAGTACCAAAAGCCTAGTTGCAAAATAGTTGATTATCCACGTATAAATAAAGTAGATTTTGATCTCTCTTAATCCTTTCAGTGTTTTATCTTCTACTTAATTACAGCAGATTAGGTGCACTGTGTTTCCCTCTAAGCCACTGGTACAAAAGTGAAATGTATGTGCAATTCAGAGTTGAAAGATTATAAACAGCAAGAAGCTTTATGTACATGGTACATCTTTAGTTGGAGTTGATATCCAACTAGTCTTACTAATTGTCTTTCTAATTTCCATGCTATCCTTATGAGACAGGGACAAAGTAGGTATCATTCCCTTCATTTCACAGATGAAAAAGCTAAGGCTAAGGCAGGCAGGCTAAATAATTTCTACATTCTTAGTGTTTCTGAAATGGAAGCAATGGTTCTTTCCCAAGGCAACCCAAGGGAAAGGGAAATTTAATTGACTCAGCCTTTCAGCAATCACTTAGGAAAACCACCAACTAAAATAAATGAAAAAGATAAACAGTGTCCCTTGTTCTAATTAATCCCATAGCTAGTTTAGAAAGAGCCATGTGGACTGCAGCAGCAGGCTTTCTGACTAACCTCTCTCCACCTGTGCAGCAAAAGCCGCAATGACGTCAGCCACAAGGCGATGAAGTATGCAGACCTGCTGAATCCATCAAAGGCCCCAGTGCTGGAGGCATCTGTTTGTATTTATGAGCAATCATATACATATCTATCATACATAAATACATGTATAAATGTATGTGTGAACATACATGTGCATATAACTTTATGTAACTGTAAACACTATCTGTGGTGTAATGATATATTATGTAACAAATATGATTTCACATGACTACATTAACATGATCATATTGCATATGAAGATGGGAAACGTACAGCTTTAGTCTTTTCCCCATACTTTACATCAGGCGCCTCATTCGATTCTCCTTTCTTTCTCCACTAAAAGACCACTTCCTTGTTAGTAAAGTCAGATTCATAGACTCAATATAACCAAATGTATATGCTTGTCTATATTTTTCCCCATCCTCACATTATCTTTTGTAGATACACATATATAGTATTTTTTTCTGCTCAATATTATTGTTTATTCCACAAAGGCATCTTATAAGATGACTGAAAACAAATCTTGTAGAAATCTTCCAAGTCCATTGGCATAACTCCAATTCATTTTTTTATTTTCTTTAGTATTCCATGCTATAGATATATAATATTTTATTCAGACATTCCCTATTGACGGGCAGTCCCTTTGTGAATCTTTTTAATTCTATAGGACAGCTCCTAGAGTTGTATTTGCTGGGTCAAAAAGAATATACGTTTCTCATTTTAGAATCTTCTAAACTGTTGTTAAAACGTTGTGAGATTACTCCAGCAATGGGAGGGTGTCCTATCCTCACATATCTGCTGTTAGTAAGTATAATTTTTCCTTTTTGTTTAAAAAAGTTGCCAGATTAATAAAGGTAAAGAAATAGTTATTGATACCTTAATTTGCACTTCACTCATAACTACTGCATCTGAGAATCTTTTCACATATCTGCTGGCCATTTGGATTTGCTCCTGTGGAACCAGTCTCTTCTAATCCTTTGCCCATTTTTTCCCACTTACATTGTTTGTCCTCCTTTTGCAAATGTGTAAAAGACATTTGTCTATCATTAATAATGAGCATCTGTCCTCATTGAAAATACTTCTCCAAGTAGTTTTGTCATGTTTTGTGTTTTGACTTGATTTATGACATCGCTCATTATAAATAATTTAAATTTTCAAGTCAAGTCAGGTAGGTTTATATCTATTTTGCTTTGAGAATGTCTACTGAGTTTTCAAGAGTTTTTTTTTTTATATTTAAGACTTTAATCCATTTGGAATTTATATTTTGCCATGATGTAAGAAGGGGGTCCAGTTTTATCGTCTTCCAGGTGGATGACCAGCTGTGTCTGTACCAGTTATTAAACCATCCATTCCTTACCACTGAATTAAAATGCCATCATTGCCATTTATCTCATTCTCACGAACAATGTGCCCTTTTACCTTATTCCCTCTTCTAGTCCACTGACGTGTGTGTGTATCCCTAGACCAAACCACAGCCCTGTAATTCCAGTAGCTCTGTAGTACTGGTTTGCTCTACCAGCAATTCAAAATTCAAAGGAAATTTCAAAATATCCTCATTGACTCTCTAGGATTTATACTTTCATGAAATCTTTCCAGCACTTTTTTTCAATCTCTGCGTATATTATTGACATTCTAATTGGAACTTTATTGCATGTATCTTTTCTTTTGGGAGCTTTGGTATATTGATATATACTATCTAACTACCTATTAAGATATGAACCTTATAATCTACTTTTTCAGACCTTATTTAATAGTGTGTCTTTGGCCATCTGTAGCCTCTGCAGCTGGGAGATGCACAAGGCAGAGGAGAAGGAAGAGCTGCAAGCTCAGCATCTTCTGGGTTCTCCTCCTGGCCTCTTTTCCAAGGTCCCTCCATGCCTGTCATGTGCCTGTTTCGTCTCAAGCTAGTTCTTCATCCTTCAGTTCCCACATCATAGGAAGTTCCATTACCTAGAATCTATTGTCCTCTGGCTTCCTGCTATGGTCATTCAACAGGAAGTTGGAGGACAGAGACAGGGCAGAGGGAGGACATTTATTTGTACTTTCTCTTTGCTCCTACCAGCTGCCCCAGAAAAACTTCTTTCAGGGAGATGTCAACTCCTCCTACTCAGCCTCACCCCAGTTTTAGCTCACTCTGGGCAGCCGTGACTCTTGAATCCTGCTAGCAGCATTCTAGTCTGAGCCCTCCAACCTAGAGTACCAGAGGTGCCTGCTGCTTGCTAAGCTCAGGAAATCTCACTGTTCTTTATGAAGCTGCTCAGTTCTATTGTCCCTCTGTAACTAATTCTCTGCTTTAAATCATTTCTGTTTGAAACACCTAGAGTCATTTCCATTTTTCTGTCTGAATCATGACTAACACACCACCCAAACATATTTCTCATCACTCTCTACCTGACATCTAAAATTTCCTTGGAGCACAGTGAAAAAGGGGATATTTTGGAGAGGGGCTTCTATGCACACTTTCTTTCCTAGTGGTAGGAGGTCACTTCTGACTGCACTCTGCCGGTATATACACATCTTTCTCTCTATATCCACTATATCTTACATGTGCCTCCAGAAATCATCTCAATAATGTACAATCTTCAGACTAGCTATTGAGCAACTTGAGGGCAACTAGCATGAGTTTTATTTATTCCCAAGGGCTGATTTGCTGTGTGGTGGTAACAGGTGCCCTGTATACATGTGTGGAAAAGAGAGAGGGTTGAGAGAATGAAGGAGACAGGAAATGAAGGGTTCTGTGAGGGAGTGAATGTTGTAGCAATAAGAGCATTCTTCTTCATGTTTCAGAGGGGAAAGTATATGTCATACACCAGTAGGGCTAACTGTATTTGTAGCATGGTAGGGTCAAGTGGAATAGGGCTTTAATGATTAAATGTAGCTTTTGGTAAAATGAAACATGAAATAATACTCATTCAGTGTAAAATGTGAGTGCTAGTTTATTTATTTTTATAAAGGCAACAATAATATGTATTTTTACAGTGCTGTGAATTTAAAACATAACCACACATGTAAAACAATCTAAAAGTCTACCAAATGTGTCAAAAGTCACCTGTGTGAAGTCATGAAATAAGTGAAATTAGGCTCATAATAATAATAATGGGCATATAGTTTGGAAAGCAAGAAGTAAAATTATCTTTATTTAAAGTCTATATAAAAATACAAAAAAAAAGTTACTAGAAATAGTAAGTGAGCCTAGCAAGATGACAGAGTAAAAGTTCAGTATATTAAATTAATTGAAATTATACATGTGTACAGTGAATAACTGGAAATTAAACCTAAAGTAATAATATAATGTATAATAGTAATAAATATGCAAAATACTTAGGGATGAATATAACAAAATATTTGCAAGAATGATACACTGAAAAATATAAAATGTTCCTGAAAAAAAAAATCATAAAAAACCTAAATGAATGAAAAGATATTTTAGAGTCATGAATTAGCAGAGTTAAGATTGTTTTGACATAATTGACCTATGGACTCAACATAATCACTTTCAATTCCCAGTATAATCTTAAACATGAAATAATGTGCAGTATGAACATAATGCATCACTGAACCTCTCTGATCCTGGCTTACTTATCCGGTAGGGGCCTGGATTCCCTGGTCCTTCAGTTCTATTTCAGTTCTAAAATTATATTCTAAATCTTATTTTCCTTTCTGACAACAACAACAAAACTCTCTCTCTCTCTCTCTCTCTCTGACTCTCTCTGTTACCCACATTCTATTTAGAAAAGTAGGACATCTATTATAAATTCAGCTGGAAAAATATTACTTGAACCTTCTGATGAGATTGAATTGGAACCCTTTCCAAGGGCTATTCCAGAGAGACGAGAAGATAAACAGGTGAGCCACAGAAGAAGAAGGGGCTAATAGAGAAGGACAACTGTTTGATTAAATGCTTAGATTGAAGTTTGGAATGAACTAAGAGGTCAAAGAAGATAAGTTTTGCTCACACACACACACATGCACACAAACACACACAGATTGCTGAGGTTTGCCGTGAAGCTTAGGCAATTCAGGGTCTCACGCAAATTTAGAAATAAAAAATTTTATAGGCATGATTGAGAGGGACAGGGACAGCAGGGGGTGGCATGGGACACTCAGAATTATCTGACAATCTAATAAAGATACAGGGAATTTATAGTTTCAGGGCACCTCTAGATATCAAATAAGAATAAAGAAATACCTGATAATTGACCCAATGATGAATTAATTGGCGTATTAGCTGTAATATAATTTTTCACAACTTGATTCACCAGAAAAATTACTGCAGTTTTGTACCCTATAAATGCAATTGAATTTATACTTCATTAAAGCATTAAATCTCCTGTAAAAGGGTATTTGATCTTTCTTTTTCTTAAGAAATTTTCTAAATGTGGTCTTCAAGGTAGACAAATTTAAAATTTTAAAACTTGTGATTTGAGGAAAATATGCACTTAAAAAAACAGCTCCTGCCTCCTGATGCTCTGGGCATGCTCACTTACATTCATGAAATAGCCAGACCTTCCATAAGCACCTGCTATCTGCCAGGCCACAAAGTGGTGCTGGAGGTAAAAAGCCTCCTTAGTTACAGACCCTGGCTTCAAAGATCCCACAGCGCCTCCTCCAGGAGTTACTTTGAATGCTGTTTGGAAGGTGCCAGGGAGGCAGGATTCGAAAAATGAGTTATTTAAGAGTGAAAGCACCAGAAGTCTCCTTAGGGACCATATTAATGCTCCATTGTCCCAGGACCCCTGAGATGTAAAGCTAGTGATGAGGGAAGCCAAGGGAGAAAATGAAACACAGTTCCCATGAGAATTACAGGATGAGTTTCTCACTTCCATCCCACACTTTTCTATCTGCTTCCAGTTATCCAGGAGGGATGTGGGCCCTGCACCTCTGCCTCTCTTCCCTCCCAGCTAACTCAGATTGCCTTTGTGAGTAGAATATTTACCCAAAACAGACTCAATCATAAAGTTTACTGCTGATGAGGACAGAGGTGTCTCTATTTTGGTAAATGTGAATTGGGCATTCTCACTAGAAGAGATGTTGGCCGATCCAGCATGCTGCTTTCAGGGATATTGGCCACAGGAGATCAAGGCAGGGGGCCATGGCTCCAGGCAACTCTTGTGGATTCAGAACAGGAGGCTCAGGTTCCTGGATCTGGGATGAATGTCACAACGCACTTCTTGCCAACTGTAATCCCTAACTGGTTAAGGGCAGATCCCAAGGACTGTTTTCCAATGTGACTTCTCCTTGGCAGTGGAGACGGAACTGTGATGTTTCCAGGTCCAGCCCTGCTTTAGAAAGCTTTTCCCTTGACGTTCATTTCTTTCTTTCTTTCTTTTTCTTTTTTTTTTTTTTTTGAGACGAAGTCTCACTCTGTCGCCCAGGCTGAAGTGCAGTGGCACGATCTTGGCTCGTTGCAACCTCTGCCTCCCAGGTTCAGGCAATTCTCCTGCCTCAGTCTCCTGAGTAGCTGGGATTACAGGCGTGTGCCACCACGCCCAGCTAATTTTTGGATTTTAGTAGAGATGAGGTTTCACCATGTTGGTCAGGCTGGTCTCGAACTCCTGACCTCGTGATCCACCTGCCTCAGCCTCCCAGAGTGCTGGGATTGCAGTAGGCCACCTTCATTGCTTTTTAACCAGAGCCCTGATCTCTCCTTAAAATGATGAAGCCTTTGGAAAGCCCCTTTCCTTATCTGGGTGCTTATATCCCATTTCTAAGGTGAGGATGGGAGCCTGCAGAGCATGCTCATGCTATTTCTTTGAAACCAGCAGTACAAGGGGTTAGAGGTTGGACAGGAGTATGGTTAGAAAGAAGGATGGTTATGGTGTCTATATCTTCCAGAGTCACAGAAGTAATACCTGACATGATCAACACAGCTTTTAATTAAATAGATTTTTAAGGAAAGTCTTATCCACTAGGGGTCTGGATTCCCTGGTCCTTTAGTTCTATTCCAGTTCTAAAATTATATTCTAAATCTTATTTTTCTTTCTGACAACAACAACAAAACTCTCTCTCTCTCTGACTCTCTCTGTTACCCACATTCTATTTAGAAAAGTAGGACATCTATTATAAAGATTTACAAAGGCGCAGGCAGAGCTAAGAAAGTAATAGATGGCAAAACAAGCTGAGAGCAGTGACTGTGGAAAGCTGTTCCTTGGTCTGAAGGAGGAAAGCTCCTTCTTGGTCTGAAGGAGGATGGGAAGGGTCATGTCACCAGCACTGGTGACAGTTGTAGCTGCATTAGAGAAATTGCCCAGAGAAGCCAAGAGAGAACATGTGGATACAGACATTCCCTCTCCTTTCTGCTCTCTGCTCATCTCCCACGGGCTCCTCCCATCTTCTCATCTGCTGTGCTGCATCTTGTTACCTACAGCCAACCAAAAGCTGGAAGGCAAGAAGGTGCACCTGATGCAGTGCATGGAGATCAGCCTCTCTGGACAAACAGCAAGGCAGGGAAGGTTCAGGTCCACAGGAGAGGCAACTGAAACATCACCAGCACAGAAGGATGGCTGCTGGAAGAAATCAGCCCTGAGGTACCACTGCTCAAACAGAACAGAAGTCTATTTCTTCCTCAGATAATTGTCCAGAATGGGTTTTCCCGGTTGGTGGATACCTCTACCCTACTCAGGAACTCAGGGACTCAGGGTTGCTTCGGTCGGTAGCTTCCCCTGCTTCTGGGGCATCATCTGTGTTGGCATCCCACCATCAGAAGGGAAAAAGGGCATAAAAACACATCTGTGTAAGATTTCTTAAGATCCACACCTGGAATTGGCAAGTATCATTCAGATTCACATTTATTTAAAGACAATTTGATTACATATTCACATCATACTACAAAGGATTCAGTGCAATGGAGAGTAGTTTTGTGCCACCAAAAGGGAAATTAGAATTCTGTCAACAACTAGCATCTGGGAGAGAATTCTGCAGAATCCAGAATTCTAAGTTTTCTAAAAGATCATTTTTTTACCATCTTGGAGCAGGAGTTCTGCAGGTGAAGTTCAATATCCCCAAACCCCACCCCCACCCCAACATAGTAAGAGGAAAGCCTGTAGCAGGAGAAAATCACTCTAAAGTGATTTTAGGCTAAAGCCCCTGACACATGTGAGCAACATTCTCAGAGTAATGTGTCCACTCTACAGCGACACACTCACACTCATATTTATCTCACTCCTTCCTCCGTCAGGGTTCATTTTTTCCTTTCTTCTCACTGTGGTCCTGTGGGTTACTTCTGTATTGAGCTTCACAAGTTAACTTCACCCATAATCTATTCCAGCCCCAGCTGGAACTGCCACAATCCAGTGTCCCCCGTGGATAAGCATCAAGTCTTGGGACTGAATACAGGTTGTAATTTCTTCCTCCAGCGCACAACAAAAAAAGAACTGCAGATGTAAATATCTCTGCATAAACACCTCATTCTGTATCATCTATCACGCAACCAGTCTCATTAAATATCCAACCTTGAGAGATCGATAAGAATTGACCTGATGACACATTATCCCTTGAAACCATCATAGATGTTTTTGATACGTGCTTTTTGTTGTTCAATAATTTATTTGAATGAGTGCCCATTTATTTTCAGAAAATTACTTTTGGCTTCGTTAAAGAGGCGTATGCATGTAAAACAGCATCAAGCCATATTGGTCCTTGTTTATGAGTCTGCTTATGTTTCTTTCCATGTTCTCTACCATGAGTCTCAGACTATCACAGAAGCTGTGATATTAGCTGGGAAATAACCATCAGATCAGACTGCAAAAACTAAAGTTGGGTTTCAGTGCATGATATTCTCTATACATTAGCCATAATGATTTGAACGGGCGCATACCCTTGTCATTTATAAGAAATGTTCTACAATGTTCTAAATTCCCTGAATTTGCATAAATTGTAGCATGTAATTCCAAATTTAGATGCAGTAAATGTAACTGGAAAATGTAGTTGAACCCCATAGACCCTAAATTGTTTTATAAATATAGAACCAAAGTAATTTATTAAGCTATTTTCTATTCATTGGCACTGCAAGCACTAGCAACTGGCTCTCTCTTCAGGGTCATTTTCTGCGAAGAAATAAAGTCTTCATACTTTCACCACAGTTTGTGCTTAAGCAATGAGGAGGATAAAAGCTGCACAGTCCCACTGAGA
Source organism: Alouatta palliata (assembly GCA_004027835.1). Classification (NCBI taxonomy): domain Eukaryota; kingdom Metazoa; phylum Chordata; class Mammalia; order Primates; family Atelidae; genus Alouatta; species Alouatta palliata. The sequence continues at coordinate 9,569 of PVKV010006963.1, read as the reverse complement.
GGCTAGCTCAGCAACTCTTAACTGGCATCAGTCTCCCAGCCCTGAGCAAAGTTATAGATTGTTCCAAGGATCCAGATCTTTGGGCATCTGCACACAAAGTACAGACCATCCAGCAGGCCCAGCCTCGATAGTTTGCCCAGTTCACTCTGTGTGGGTGTTAGTGTTCTCTGAAAAGCAGTTCTCAGCTCCCAGTGTAAGTCATGTGCCTTGTGTATCCACGCAAGGTCCTGTGCTTTTCCGTATCAGGCGTTTTACCACATGTGCATGTCTATTTATACATTCGAGTCATGCAGTAGACTTTTATCTCCTTGACCAGGCACTGTGACTCATTGGATACTTGCCTGAGAGAATTTCCTTGAGAATTCTGTGTAGATATTTTGTCAGCTTTTACAGTATCAAGCAGCAGGTGGCAGAGCTAAGATTTGCCCCTGTACTGATTGCAAAGCTGCAGACTGACGAATGCATCTTCACACCGGAAGGAAGAAGGTTTCATGACCCTCTGAGATGGGCATACAGCTTCCACCTAAACTTAGGATGAGTATAGGAAATCAATTCTCTCAGGGGCTGTGCAAATTCAGTGTCAAAAAATTGCTGAGATCTTTATGGGCTATAAGCAGAAAAAAGGCACTGCATCTGCCATGGACAGGCTGGACCTAACAAAAATCTTACCTCATATTTAGGCAAAATAATTTCGAAATGATTTTCCATAACTTCTTTCTCCAGTGTCTGCTCTCACCTTACACTGCTCCAGTTGTGTTTCTGGGTCCACTCCACGATTTCCACTGCTTCTTTCAGCGTTATGTGCTGGCAAACGTTAAATAGCCAGTGTGGACCAGAGGAGGGGAGGGAGTCTGGATTTGCAGTGTCTGCTGATTTGGAGCGAAAACATTTGTCCAAGCATTTCAAGGACAATAGCTAAAGCGTGTAAGGTGGATCGAAATTATGTGAAGCGACAAACATCAAGATTACAGAAAGAAGTGCCGATAACATTAGCTACGAGCGATACAGTAGAAGATGAGATTGCAGTAACTGGAGAAGGCGTTAGTGGTGGGCTCAGTGTGCTATGGCCAGAGCAGGTAAAGAGGGGGCGTGACTGGTCACTGCACTTTTACTCCTGTAGCCTAAGCTTGTGTTGGCTTCCCGACCCTGCCCGTTTATGTTCAGGCAAAGCCACTGCTGAGAAAGAAAACAACAATCAATGAAGGCTATCTATGGTGGTGAGATGCACACATTTTTGAAGCAACATTTTTACTTTTATTTGAAACAAGCAAACAAAAACAAAGACCAGACACATCAAAAACAGTTCTGCACATTTTGCACTGGGGCGGAAAAAAAAATCCCAAACATAGTTTTCCAAAACTCACTCTTCATGAGAGCTTCAAGATATTCCCATCTCAAGAAAACAAAACTAAACATTGAAGCTTTACTGAGACTAAATACCAGCAAACCACCAAGAGAAATGCAAGTGTCAAGTTGAAGAAAGCACCTTAAGGAAACTTGCAAACTTGAAGCAACTAATTACTTTTTCCCTCTGGGCAAAGTTTATAACAGAGCACATGGCCAAGTGTTATGTGGAAATGCTTATAGGACTTCACAGATTCTGTGACTTCAGGAATGTTACCACCTGTGATGCATTGCCCCCGGGACAAATGCAGTGTGGTCAGGTGTGGGCAGATAAGTGTTGAGAGGGCAGTCTCCTATGTACACAGCCCAAGGATTGCACAGAATTCTGTGACCTAAAATCTCAATTATCCATATGTTTGTGGAAGGTAGCTAAGAATTTTGATTGCCAAACACTTTCCTTTAAGTAATCCAGGAGGAACTTTTCATGGACACTATTGTAAGGGAACATCCCTAGCACACTGGTTCTCTACCATTGATGCACATTTTGAATATTCTGGGGAGCAATGCAGAAGAGTCCAGCAGGCATCTGGACTTCCTCCTCAAGATTTCTGATTAAACTTAATAGGTCCCCGGTGAGGCCCGGACAAGGATGGGTTTTGAAAGCCAAAAAGGGATGGAGCTGTTGAAAAGCAGAATATCATAGGATCAGTTTATCTGGTATAACTTACAAACAACGTTTTGCCTTCTCCAGCATTGATGTGATTTTAAAATCAGGGTTAGTCTTACACCAGCTGAAGCAAGAGAATATTTATATTGTGGCCACACGAGGGACCCCCACATCACAGTTCTCTGCTGATTATCGCATAGTACAGTAATTTGCCTTCTTAAATTCTCTGCATTCTCTACTTTCACAACCACAGGTGAGACAAGGGATATCAGATTGGTTTCATTTGTCATGTCATCCTTAATAGATGGGTGGTGATTGCCTGAGTGCTGTGTTGCAAAACAATCAGAGGCTGCATCTGACAACAGCAGTAAAAGCTACCTGATCAATTAGTGATGTCTGCCATGGGTGCTCGGAATGAGGAATGGCAATGCACAGGACAGGCTTTGCTAGCTTTGCATAACTCAACAGAAGCAGAGCACTGTCTTCAGGTGACCTTATGAATCTGCACATGTATATTACAGAGAGTGCCCTCTCCCATCAGAATAGGAGGATGTATTAGGTTTACTTATATAACTTGTCAATACCTTAGGAGGTCTTTTAAGCTTAGTATTAGAAACTCTTTTTGCTTTTTGTTTGTTTGTTTTCTCTGCCTTTTATAAAACACAATGGCATAGAAAGCACTGATTGTGAGAGGCTTATAGTCCCACTAGAGAAAGTATATATGCAAGCAATAGCTAATAGGCAAAGTATTATTTATTGTGACAGAATTATGTGCTGATATAATAAAGACGATAAAGAAGTAAATTGTTAACAATGTGGTCTGAGGAGCAAACACTAATTCTACAGTCCACCGGATACTGCTTTGACCAAATGGATATTGGAGGCAAACGGGTGCATTCACATTCTGAGCAGAGCTCTGTTCTCTCACAAATGATCACAGCACAACACAGCACCATGCAACACAGCACAACATGAGCCTCATCAGCCTACTTTTCTTTAATCAATTCAATGATAATTTTTTCAACTTCTCATTAACTTTCTTTTCTCATAGGCAAATGTTCTAGCTTCTTAGCTTTATATAAAGAACAAGGATCCAGGCATCCGATACACTTTTCAAACCTCAGCCCTGCCACTTAACTCTGTGGCCTTCAGAAAGTCTCTGATGCCTACAAATCCCTGCCACCACCTACGAGGTAGAAATAACAAAACCTCCCTTGCTGGAATATTTTAAGATTTAAGAAGATGTGTCAACAGTCTGGTGTTTCATAGGGTTTCATTGAACGGCGAGATATTATTTCACCAATTATAAAATGACATTGATTTTAAGATGCACTCTTGAATTAATGGAAAGTTTCCAGTGGGAAAAACATCCCTTCATTATAATGTACATCTTATTGTAATGTGAGTCTAAGTTTTATCGACTGCAACATGTGAAGTGCATGTGAGCCTAGCTGAAGCAGCATATTGCCAGGTCCAGCACGTACAGCCAGAACAAGCATATGAGCAGCATCAAATGTTCTTCCAGAGCCTACCATGTGCCAGGGACTGCCAAGAAACATTTAATTCTTACAGGAACCCAACCAGGTCGGTCTTATTAGCAACCACATGTTACAGGTAAGGCCAGTGAGGCACTGCTATGAGAGTAAATTGGCTAATAGCCAATTTCTGGCTCATAGCCAGAAAGTGGTAGAGCCTGAATTTCAGCTAGGCATCCTGGCTCTCAAGGCCATGCCCTCAGCACCACACTGGGGTCCCCAGGGCTGCCTGCCGGAAGGTGTCCAGACTTGTTGGTGGAGGAACCCTGAGGGCTGGCAGAGAGGGGATGTGGAAGCAGACGCGAGAGGGAAGCTGACTCACCATAGAGAGGCTGCCAGCAGGCCAAAGGAAGGACCTACAAGGCAGCTGGACACTGAGGCTGGAAGCCCAGGGAGTCAAAAGACGGAAGGCAGGCATGAGGCACATGAGGAAAAGCAGTTGGGAAATCATGGGACACCAGCAGGTCGTGGGGTCTGATGCTTTCTGTCAAGAGTGAAGTGGACACAGATATGCTGACATTTTCCGACACAGAACACAATTTGAATCTGGCATGCATACCTCAAGACCAAGAGAACAGTTGGAGTATATTAGGGGTTAAATCGCATCCCCTCCTAAAATTCATATATTGAAGTCCTGACCCCAGGTACTTCAAAATGTGACCGATTTGGAGGTAGGTCCTTTGCAGAGTTAGTTAAAATGAGGTCTTTAGGGTGGGCCCTAATCCAATGTAACTGGTGTCCCAGTGAAATAGGGAGATTTGGACCCAGACACCCCCATACAGGGAAATCACCCTGTCCACCCACAGAGCTAAGGGGAGAGGCCTGGAGCAGGTTCCCCCTCATAGCCCATAGAAGGCACCAATACTGCTGGCACCTTAGCGTCACGTGTCTGGCCTCCAGAATTGTGAGAGAATTGTGTAAGCTGCCCAGTTTGTGTTACTTTGTTACTAATCCAGGATATATTATGAACATCTGGTTATCAGTAGGCTGATGAGTCCATTCAGCATATTTGAAAGAAGGAAGTATCTTCCTGATTCTGTGTATTTTATATATGAAAATATGTTTAAAAAAGCACATTGTGAAAATACGTATTGGCATATTCTTGTATTTTCCATGTCAGAATTCATTTATACGCTTACTTCTACAGCAAAAACTAGAGATATGACTGTGGACATTTGCATCAACAAAGGAACATTGTGTAAACTGATTTCTTCTTTATTCATTCATTCAACACATACACCTGCCCATTGTTCTCTGTAAACTTATTCCGGAGATTAATAGGGTCATCATGATGAACTGTTATGGAAGCCAGAACATGTAGACAGTGCGTCAATATATTTTGTTTAAGGCAACAATATAGTTCCATAACCAGGGGCTATGAGAACACCAGAACTGTACAACTAACCCAGCCAGCAGGCTGGAAGCAGGCAGAGGGAGACAGCTTCCCAAAAGAGGGGGCCCCTGAGAGGAGCATTAAGGTATGCACCTCAACATTTAGTTTAACAGACATTCATCAACTGTCTTTTCCCCTTCTTTTCTTCTTAGCAGAATGAACCTTCCCACACCTAACTATGCATCAGTATCACCTGGATGCATGTTTTAGATTTAGGGATTCACATATCTGACTCGTACAAATGCGAACTCCCGGCCCCCACCTCAGCATTTCTGATTTGGCACATTTGGAGGGTCCCCAAGAACCTGCATTTCTAGTAGTGCTGGTACTGCAGGTCCATGGCCCTCACCCTGAGATCCTCTCAGTAAACATTTACAAGCATCAACCTGAGACCAGGTATATGAATAAAACATAGTTCTGCCTGCATGAGAATAATGGATATCAAATCAATCAACTCCTTTATAATGTGATTGCATTCTTGAATCTCTATTTCTTCATGGAAAAAATAAAATATGCAGTGCATAATGAGAGCTGTTTCTCCAACACCATCATCCATGCCTACAGAGGAAGGAGTTTTCAGAAATGAATACTGCCACATGTCTATTCTCTTGCTCTCTTTTTTTTTTTTTTAACACTTCAGTGGTGTAGTCTGATAAAAACAAAGTCTGTTTGGCAAAGGAAAGAATTTGTAGATGTGGAAGTTTGGATTGACAGATCTTGCTAGCATAAACAATCTGGAACTTTCCTTTTCTCCCCACTTCCCTTTATTGAAGGGCAGTATTTACAGTGAGTAGCACGGGTCTGCCTCTTTGATACTCACAGAGCAGCAAAGAATGATCTGATGTGCTTTTTTGAAGGCTGTCAGGCTGTCAGGATTGGATAATCCTATGTTTATCCCCTGTGACACACTTTGAAAAAACATGAGAACCAGATGAACACAACAGTGAACTCTGTTAGAAAGACACCAGCCCAATGAAGGAACAAAAGCAATGGCCTGCCAGGAAGGACACTGTTTTCTTTTTGTTGGTCACGAGATACACAGGCAAATATTTGTATTTGTGCTGATTGTGTCTTGGAAAGGTCTTGGGGCCAGCTGTGCAAGAATGCATACCCTTGACCAAAACAAAACTCAATAACAACCAAACAAATGTTTCTCTTATTTTGAAGGCCAAGCTCTTGGCTTTAGAAGGAAAAGGGAGTCCTGTGAATTGCTTCCCTTTGAGCACTATTTGCCAGTCCCCATAATATGCTACTTATTCGTAAGACACTCTCTTGTAGGTAGTTAAAATGTTCAGTGCTGTAGGAAAATCAAGAGCTTTCTCCCACTCCCTTGCCCCGATACGTCTGAGAGATATTTTATTGTTAAAAGAACAAAGCCTTGTCTGCCTGGCCAGTTTGAATAAACATGGTGATTGATTTTTTTTAAATGAAACTTGTATTGAACGTGGAAGAAAATAGATTTACTTAAAAGTACAAGCACAAGGATGCATCTCAATCTGTACTGTTAATATTTTCAGTCCACAAGTGCGGCTGTTCCTTATTACTCCATTTTAGATTGAATTCCTTCCATTCAGAATATATTTATGGAGCATTTTCTAGGTGCCAGACACATAGACACTAGGAAGATGAATATCCGGGTCCTTGATTTTAAGATGTACACAGATCTGTTTTCCCTCTTACTGATCTAATTTCCATTACTATCATCCACAAATAATGTTCATATACATAGTTCTACCTTTTGTTAAACCTCTTCAACTTATAAAGGATCTCATCTATACAATCTTGTTTATCCTTCTCTTCCATAAGTACAGGAGGGATACTTGCCCTGAAACACTGGCCCATTCATCCTCAGCGGTTGCTTCTGCTCTTTCTAGGGTTCTCTGGTTCAATGGTTCATGTCTTAGATTTAGGGATTCACTTAGATTATTCTTATGCTAACAGTCTGGAATTCCTGTGAAACAGTTAAAGAAAAATATTGATACATTTTATTATGTAAAAAAATTTCTGTGTGTGTGTATAAACATAAGTAAAATTAAAAAGACAGAAGATATACTGGGAAAAACTGTTTTCAACTTATATGAAGTATAAAAACTAGCTCACAAATATGTATTTCTTAAAAACTGTTAAAAATAACAGAAAGGATAAAAATCTCTATAGCAAAAAATGGGAGAATGGCATTGATAGAAAATTTACAGTAAAGATATAGAAATGCATTAAATCTATGAAGTGTTCAACCTCGCTCATGATCACACATGCCAATTATAACTGCACTGACATGCCATCTCTTATCTATCAGATGGGAAATATTCAGAGGCTCAATAAATATTCTGTTTGAGGCTTGGTGTAGAAATTGTTATTCTCCTACATTTCAGATAGAAATGCAAGAGAAAAGCATCCTAAGGAGGAGGATTTGGCGGGACCTAACGAAACCATAATGCATTATGCCTTTGGCCCAGCAATGTCACTTCTAGGACTTCATCTTGAAAATACGCCTGCAGAAATGCAAAACATTATAGGCAGAAGATCATTCACTGTGGCCTTATACATAATAGCAAAATATTACAAAAAATAAAAATGCCTATTTGTAGAAAACTGGTTAAATAAATCATGATACATCAGCACTGATTTTTACAAAAGGAATGAGGAATATCTGTATTAACTGATATGTAGTGACTTTGAGAATATACTATTCAAATTAAAAACTAACATAGCACTATACACATACGTTCATATATATACATCTGCAGATTTTGTAGGAAGAAAAGGAAATTTTTTTCAAAAACAAATACAAAAGAATAAAAGAGAAAATACTGGAATGGTTCCCTAAGAAATGAGAAAACACAGAAATTGTTCCGTAAGGTTAGTGGGGGTGGTGTAGAGGGGATAGAAATTACGTGGTATAGGCATTTATGACTGTATACACTTTATTTATTTATTTTAATTTTTTATTTTTTGAGATAGTCTTGTTCTGTCTCCCAGGCTGAAGTGCAATGGCACAATCTCAGCTCACTAAAACCCCCACCTCTCCCGTTCAAGCAATTCTCCTCTCTCAGACTCCCGAGTAGCTGGGATTACTGGCACCCGCCACCACACCCAGCTAATTTTTGTTTTTAGTAGAAATGGAGTTTCACCATGTTGGCCAGGCTGGTCTGTCAATCCTGATCTCAAATACGTACACTTTTATAGTTTTGACTTTTGAACTATATTAGACTATTTCATTTAAAAGTGAAGTAAAAACCACTAACAAGATCCCTAATATTAAAAATCAAAATTAACCATGTGTCAAATAGATAGCATTAGTACACAATAAAAATTAATTTGTGTTCATTTTTAGAAAAGCACGGTTCATGAGCCCATGGCTCAACACTAAACTGTGTAGTCTACAAATGGTTGTAGTGGGAAGTCTCTCCTTCATCCCCAGACATAGCTCTCAGGTTCTCCTGGTGTCCCCGGCAGGAATGCTGTAGCTCCTTGCAGAGAGGAGAAGGGACCCAATTTTCATGCAAGCCAAACCGGAAGGCCACATCACCAGCCAGGTCGCCCCTCACAGCCAAGTAAAGGCTGCCCTCCAGTTCGCCAGAGCCAGCTTTGGCCACGTCTGCAGCTTTGAGCAGAGGGGGAGCAAGCCCCCATCTCTACACCTGGGCTCCAGCATCAAGGCTACTAGGCTAGTGGGATGGGTGATCGATAGGTAGATAAAAGACACACAGATAAATGAATGTGGATGGACGTTGCTGTATGCCCATGTTCTCCCGGTGGAAGAAAGGAGATAAAGGAGATTCAAATTCAGAACAAAGGTTGGAACTGGAAGCATCAGTAGGAAGTTCACCGGAAAGAGCCTAGGAGAAACTCCAGTAACAATGAGCACAACTAATATTCAAATCTTGATTAAAATAACAAGCTAAAGAGAACTAGGTGCCTTGAAGAAAATGCTGATTCCAAGTTATGGGAAGAAAAAATACATGGTAACTCTAGAACATATTGGTATGCCTAAAAGCAAGAGAATGTTCAACATATGATGTGTGCATCCAAAAAGAAATCACAAGATTCATCAAATTCAGACAACTTAAGAATAAGGATAATGATATTAATGAATTATAAAAATATAAAACAAAAATAGGAGTCCACACAAATAGAAAAGAGGAAAAAGGTAGAAAGGAATACTGTACAGAATAATAGCAAACTAGTATAGAAGGAATAATGGAATTAAGTAATCACCAATTTAAATCTCTGCCATAATCATTGATTACAGCAAGGATCACCAAGTGATACAAAATGACCAGAGAGATGAAGGGTTTTGGGCCAGAGGAACCTCTTCAATGACACACCTGGTAGACATGACCTCCTCCAAGTGAGCAAAGTTACGACACCAATAATCCATCTAACTGAACTTGTGTGCCTTCTGGTATGCTGCTGTGGGAAGCACATAACCCGCCATCAACAAAGTTTAACTTCAATCTAATCATGATACACATTCAGAATATGAAACACTCCACAAGAAAATGGGCCTATTCACACATGTCGTTGTCATGAAAGTCACACATCAAAAGAGGCTAAAGGGATGTGGCAAGATACGGTTCATGACTGTATTTTGGACACCCCCTGCACAATAATGCTGCTATCAAGCACA